>CAAKHF010024603.1:0-26096 GCA_901007745.1 Hippocampus kuda
AATATTGAGTCAATTTACATTATCTAGCCTTTGACAGTAAACATTCATTCATTCATTCATCTTCCGAACCGCTTTATCCTCACTAGGGTCGCGGGGGGTGCTGGAGCCTATCCCAGCTGTCATCGGGCAGTAGGCGGGGGACACCCTGAATTGGTTGCCAGCCAATCGCAGGGCACACAGAGACAAACAACCATGCACGCTCACACTCACACCTAGGGACAATTTAGAGTGTTCAATCCGCCTGCCATGCATGTTTTTGGAATGTGGGAGGAAACCGGAGCACCCGGAGAAAACCCACGCAAGCCCGGGGAGAACATGCAAACTCCACACAGGGAGGCCGGAGCTGGAATTGAACCCGGTACCTCTGCACTGTGAAGTCAACGTGCTAACCACTGGACTACCGGGCCGCCTCTGACAGTAAACAACAGTCTCTGTATTCATGATTATTGTATTCATGATCTCTCACTGTAAACAATTCAACATTGCACAACAGGTCCACTTATCTATGCGTCACGATGGAAAAGGCTACCAATTCATTAAATTATTATTTTGGCTAAGCCGGGAAGGCAATTTGCGCACAAAAGTGACGCTGCCCGTCTGGAACAACACCATATCCAATCATTCATTTTGCCTTGTATCGTCCTCATGACTCGCGGGGGCTGTGAGAGCAGAATCGGTATCTGCGCCTGTTGCTATGAGACTCCTTTAAATCAGGTTCAGATGCCAGAACGAGCTCATCAGCATGCAAATCGACATTATTCAAGCTTGATTATGTAGGAACACTATGCCGCCGAGAGAGAGATTCGGAAATGACTGAGTTGACAGGTGACTTACTCGAATGATCTAACTGTATAAAATGAGCTGAGATTATTCTAATTCATTTATTTCCCATTTGCTGCTTTTAAGCTGTGGTCGCTACTTCATTTTTTTTTTTCTTTTCTCTATTTCTTGTCCTCATTAGGGTTGTGAGGTAGTTTGAGTGCAACCTTTGGGCCGAGAGGTTTGGTCCATTTCCAGACCAACCCTGCAATAATTGAAATCCGCAATATAGAAATACCCTATTGAAATACTCTGTAGGAATGTTTTTTATGGCATTTAAGATATTCAAATGCACTTTTAAGACAATACAAGCACATTGAAACAGAGCGCAAGAGGAATGGGTATCACAAAAATATTAGTGCGGCAGCGTAGCCATCTTTCTGTGTTTGCAGTCAGCAAATCACATTTTTTCCAAACACACATACTTAAATAATCTCACAATATGCATTAATAATCGTGCCCAAAGAGTACATTATAAAATGAACCTGCAGCCATTGCTTTCTGTAGACATAAAAAGCAGGATTACAGAGGATTTCTGCAAAAACTATGCTGTGCTGCCTGAACTGCAGGATGTTTTCATTCTACGGTTACACCATCTCAAACTAAAAAGTGTGCCGCCATCTTATGATCTCCAATGGAATTTCACTGAACAACAAATGACTAGCAGAATGGAAGCAAAAATATTGCGGCGTGACGGTATTAACTTTCCAACTCAGAAATTTACTCTTGGGGAAATATTTGGGCAAATAAAAACGTTTTCCCATTGAGCACAATCAATTTCATTTTAAAACAACATTTAGGAGATGTGGTATATGAAGAAACATCCAACTTATATTTTAATTGTTCTTAGTAAGTCATAAGATCCTCTAACTGGTAGGCTACATTTAATTTCTGCATTTATTTTAGGACAATGCGTATTAATAAACACAGCAAAACGGCATCCATACTGGACTGAGCACAGTAGCTAAATATCTCTCCTCTCGTTTGTGTGGGGTGTGTGTAATTGCTCATCCCTCCCCTATCTACTCAGCGAAGAAGGAGAAAAACTAAGCGGTTGGCCTCCTGTCATTAACGTCACAGATGATTTCGTGACGGTCTTCATCTCTGCACGCAGCAAATCACAATGCAGCGGGATGTGCCCTGCTTAGAAGTGCCCTCAAGAAAGAAAAGAACCATCAACGCAGTAAATAGCCTGTGCCTAATATAAACGAGAGTTCGAAGAAAACTGTTATTAACTTACAAAAGAAATTCCATAAAATTGTGGGAAAGCGAACCTGGAATCCACGATGGATTGGGTGTTACTATCATGTATATACCGTATTTTCCGCACTATAAGGCACTTAGGAGTATAAGGCGCACCTTCCAAGAAATCAGAATATTTATCCATATATAAGGCGCATCGCATTATGTGGTGCACTGTCAGCTTTTGAGAAAATCAAATGCCTTTAGGTGCGCCTTATAGTGCGGAAAATACGGTACATACATAACTGTACATACATAGCAGCTTGAATATTATTCTGCTGTTAAACCTTTTGCCATAAGAGTCACTATTTTCCGCTTTCTTGCATCGAAATGATTAATACTGTCAACTCTAGGTTCCTTAATTCTGAGAGTCGGGCATTCAAATGGAAACGAACAGGCTGGCAATTAATTAGGCGCATGTTTATTAAATAACTTCCCTACCTTGTGTCTGAAAAAAGACGCAATTACCAAAGTCACCAAGGTTTAAGTGTCTCATTGATAGATTTCAATGCAAATGAGGGGCGCGTCTTTCATATTGGTGTAATTATAAAATGCAAATGCACCGCCCAGTTTACGTTATCCCGTCTCTCCCCCTCCACCTTTTAAGGAGAAATGACTCGGTGCTGGCGTTGTTCCCGTGCCTGAGGATCCGCTGAAGAGGACGAAGCGTAGCTGTCAATAATTAGGCCTCTATCCTGACAGGGGGTCACACCAGGCCGGAGCACAGTTCAATATCCGCGCCGTCTAATTGCTGTTTATGCTGACAATGTCACATCCCAGCGAGGATCCTTACTGTTATGTTTGTCTGCAGGAAGCTATATTATTCCTCTCTAAAGTTCTCAATGTCACATTCCCAACTGTGGGTGATCTTGAAGTATTCGGCAATTGAAAATGTTCATGTTGCACAAGTCCGTAATAGTAGGCAGCCATGAATCAGTTTAACTCTGAGTTACTGAAATTTTCCCGACTTCGTGACCGAGTGATTTTTGCCTATTTTCATTGAGCAGGGTTGCGGTTATCATTAATAACTGCCGAGAAGAGCAAAAACATGAACGGCGTGAAACATGGCCAAGCGCCAGCTCTGGCCTTCCTGTGTTGAGTTTGCATGTTCTCCCCGTGCTTGCATGGGTTTTCTCCGGGTCCTCCGGTTTCCTCCCACATTCCAAAAACATGCATGGCATGCTGATTGAACGTTCTAAATTGTCCCTAGGCATGAGTGTGACCATGGATGGTTGTTCGTCTGTGTGTGCCCTGCGATTGGCTGGCAACCGGTTTTGGGTGTCTCCCGCCTACTGCTCGAGGACGGCTGGGATAGGCTCCAGCACCCCCCGCGACCCTAGTGAGGATTAAGCGGTTCGGAAAATGACTGAATGAATGAAAAACAACTTTTTGATACATGTAACACTTACAAAAATAAAGATATACATTACAGGCAGGACATTTGACTGCTTCTCAATACCTTTTTTCTTTAGTATATGTTTCTATTTTACAACGGAGAGTAAAATTGGTACAATTCAGATGATTTTGGGGGAGGTGCAGGGGTGAGTGTTTTGAATGTCATTATCTTTGTCTTGTGTTGTAATATTAAAAAAACAAACAAACCCAAGGCTGACTTTTGTGGATTTTAATAGAGCTTATATCGGCTGATTAAATGAGCTGGGTCTGAGTTATCTTTATTTTATTTCATGTTTGTTATATAATGTGCCCATGCAGGCCCTGGACTTTTGATTTTGATGGCATGTCTCGTATTGTATTTCAGTTGTTTATGTTGTTGCGGCGTGCAAATGATGCCACTGTCTATGAAGGATTTTAAAGCTGTTGCATCCCTTCATTATTGAATATCTCAGGCGATGTTGAAGATGAAATCCGCAGCATTAGATGCATGTGCACAGCTGGGCAAACACCTTCTTGGAGAAAGATTCACTGTTGATTCCGTGGCATTGCGAATATGCATTTCCACTCTTATCCTGTGTCATATGTTTCATAATACAGCAGTACACATTCGTGACCGAACTAGGCCCAGGTGTTTGGTTGTATTTATTTATTTATTTGTTTTTACATTCCAGAGGAAACCTTGTCAGCCTTATTGGACACCCTGATTGATGTCCTCCCGTTTTTGGCATTCTCTGAACTGCTAGCTTTTGAAGTGCTGTTCAAATTGATGACTCGTCTGCAACCCGCGCCTCTATGTTTCTTCTTCCTCGCTTTTTTTTTTTTTATTTTTAATGAGTGTGTTAAGCACAAAAAACACTGATCACAAGACGCCCAGTCATGTGTTACCTGACACAGAACGCGTGTTTGCTGCCAACGTCTTTTAAGAGCACAAACACTTCCGAGCGGCATCTCAGCCAAGCGGGTAGATAAAAACAGCAGATATACACACGCAGTTACAGTTATTTTATCTTCTTTATTCCCACTTTCTGGGCACTTAGTGCCTCCCTACATAAAGGCATGTTTACATGTGCATGCATGTGTGGGTGGCCACGTTGGAGAGGGATCAGACGTGTAGGCTTGGTGCAGAATTCTAGCTGCATCCATGCATAATGAGTGCACTCTAGAACATAGGTGTCAAAGTCAAGGCCCGGGGGCCAGATCTGGCCCGCCACATCATTTTATGTGGCCCGCAAAAGCAAATCAAGCATGTCATGTTCCATGATGCTTGCTAAAATCTGAACCAAAATTTCAAATTATCATATGTAATCTACAATAACAGTCATTATTTTTGACTTCTGATTTCAAAACTACTTATCCATCAATTTGTTGTATGCTGTATATGTAATCTGTGGAGGTGATTAAACATTTATATGGTTTCCCAAAATTCATAACGACCCTCCTAGGGAAACCGTAACTACAATGTGGCCGCGACAAAAATGAGTTTGACACCCCTGCGTCTAGAGTGTGCAGCGCAATCAATTACTCCCATAGGATGTAATGGAAATAGAACAAATCTGTTACTGTCAAACTGTCACCAGCATAAAACGTTACAGGCGAGGCAATGTACCATGTATACAGAACATGCATACCATAAAACGACTGTTGATGTAAAACAGAAAAGTGAAAACACTCAATCAGTTAGCATTTGGAATGCGCTTGGTGACTTAGTGTCTTTAAAGTGTCTTCATATTATCACCTATAATAATTAGCAAGACATTGTAAAGAGGTATGCCATTACAGAAAAGTAATAACTGCACCAGCCGCTAACATGATAAGCCATTTTAGTGAATGACTCTTACTTATATTGGTTTTGCGCAAACTAAAACTGATATTATCTCGACATGTCACAGACAATAAGTCACTTGCTGGTGTTGCATCGCTGGCTGCACATACCTCATCCTCTTAGCTCATTCTCCCTGGCACAATGAAAACATATTTAAGGACATCGGTGACTTCAAATCACGCGATGAAGTCTCAATTTCCTCCTTTGGAATTACTGATATAGCAAAGTCCTTTTTAAAAAAAAAGTAGTAGCCAGAATTCAAAAATGAGCACCTTGCATTAACAATGTCGCGTGTAAACATGCTTCATTAAAGTAACGATGGCTCAAAGTGGCGTCACTCTAAGTAATCCAACCTTCTGTGAGCAAACAGCAGCAGGAGCAGATGTCGGCGGAGGCTCTGTGGATTTGGTGTGCGTGTTTGTTGGCTTTGGGGTGAACATCTTTACACTTCTGTGAGAAGATCACGCACACCTTTAAGGCTTTCACGCATATTTTGGAGCATGTTTACACGCCAGGTTGGTTGGAAAACGCTTTCAGCAGAAGGTGCGGATGTGGCTGAAGGCAAATCTATTTGTACAATGGCACCTTAAAGTTTGAATTCCCCCAAAGTTGTACCAGGTGGAATTTTGGAGTTTTCTCAGGCAGTTTATCAAGGAGCTTTTCATGAACAGAAGACTTTAGTTTGGATCTTCTTTGATTGATGCCATGCATTTTGAGTCCATCTGTGCTGTCTGACAAGAAGGAGCACGGATTAAAGTTACATTAGCTTGTGTATAACTGCCATATGGTGGTTACCTGCAAACAAAAGGGAGGTATCACTCTACCTTTTGTGTGTTTTACACTTCTACATTCTTGGTTGGTTTCATCCTGCAGAAGCACCTTCAGAAGTATTGTATGATAGCGGTGAACTCAACTTGACTGATATAAATATAAGCAACACTGACAGATAGTGAACAACTCCTTTTGTGGCAAAATTCCATCTTTTGTAATATTACAACATGTGGCACTGAATGGAAATGTAGACCGCTGCGTTTGCTTCTTATGCTGGCAGCTACCTGTGGATGACTGAACAGAAGCATTGCCTCTATTTAACCATAAATAGCACTGTTTCTGTTTTATTTCTGTAGGTTTTTGCTTAAAATAACTTTTACTGAATAAAAGATTAAGATTTGGACCTTCTGGGACTAGTGTGTTTTACTAGAGTCCATTTGTTTGACAAAAAAAAAAATATGGCGTGAAGGAGTGGACTGCTGCATTAGCTTCTTATGCTAGCAGCTACCTGTGGATGTCAAAGCAGAAGTGTTGCTTCTTTTAAGCAACGTTTGATATTCCGACTGATATTATTTTAGTAGGTGTCTATTTCCACTTTGTTTGAGAGGTGCCTCAGATCACTTTTTGTGAATGAAGATTTGGATGTCCTGTGTCGAGAACAATGCATTAGTTTAGCTTCTCACTCTAGCCTATCGGGGGACTTCTGAGCAGAGTTCATATTTCTATTAAACTGTACTTTTATTTGTGTAGGTTACGACTACCTCTTTGCTCGATAAACCTCTTGGGCACTATGACTAACCTTTACCAAATAAAACACAAAGATTGGAATTTTCTGTGGAAGTCCAAGTGGAGATGTCGAGTTAGATTTTACCTGTGGAGGCTTAGGTGGTGCTTCTGTTAAAAACCGGTTCGATGCTCTTATTTGAATTTTTGTTATTTCCCATTGGCTTGCTCAGACTATTAGCTGGTGTAATTCTGTTTTTTGTCAACAAGACTATATTTTGGATCTTTTGTGCATTGCATAAGATAAGATAAGATAAGATAATCCTTTATTTGTCCCACACTGGGGAAATTTACAGCCTTCAGCAGTCCGAGTCTGTTTGACAATAAGAAGTGAAGACATAGACAGGTATGTTCGCTTCTCGCGCTAGTTGTTACCTATGGATGACTTAGGCAATGTTCCACATTGTTTAGTAGGGGTTTTTTTACATTTTGTTTTTGCTCCTATCCCTGTTGAAAAACATTGCTATTCTGTACCTGCAAAGTCTCCCATCTGCTTCACTTTACCACCTTACATTAAGATGTAAACTCAGCATCATCCTAATTGAATTCAAAGACCTACATTCGACACCATGAGTTGCCTTAGCAACAATTGCTACCCCTGCCCCACAACTCCCCAACCTCCCAGTCACTACCCCCTAAATAAATTGTGAAAGATCAATAGAATATCCTCAGCAGTGTGGCAGAAAACACTTAGGCACAGATGTTGCTCAGGAGAAAGTGCAAGCTTTGTGACATAGTTACCGTGTGAATGCTCACGCAGCTCTGCTAGGTCAGGCCCGACGCTGCGCATGAACAAGAGTCTGCGGGAATTTTCATACCAACCAAGTCTAGCCTTGGTTACTAATTTAGGGAATTTGGAAAAATTATTTCCGACAACAGCAGCGCTTTGCTTCATTAATAAGCTCTCTTGGGGATTGGGAATGTTCTCACGCCATGTGTGTGCGTGCGTGTTCGTTTTTGCATGCACAATTGATTTGACCTCTGAAACAGTTTGACTGACAATAGAAAGTAGATGCAGCTGTAAATTGATTAGTGTGAATACGTTTTCCAAGCAATAGGTGTTTTTTCTTAGCAATATTGTTTCGCTTGAAGATTGCACAGTGTGACAAAAACTGCATTCTCAATATTTTAATTCGATTAGTCTTCTAGGATCAAACTGTATCTGTACAAGCAATGTTTGAAGTAAAAATTTCATTTGCGACCGTCAGACTAAGTCAACCCCTGTAATTATCAACACGTAAAAACTTAATGTGAAATCAAGTCTTCCTTTTTCCTAGTGGAAATAACGGAAACAGTGCCAAATAATGATGAATTGAAATTACATTCTCAATGTTTTCCACTGGAAGTAAAAACCCATAAAATGTGTCTGCTATTGGGTCTAATATAGGCTATCATCAAACCTCTTTTAATTGTACAGGCTATGTTTAAGATACCTTTCTTCACTGTCATACAATTGGAAAAATATGACCAAAAAAAAAAAAAAAAGATCCTAACCACTGTTGTAGTCAAACAAATAATAAGATCCTGAATCTTACCTTTAAAAGTACGTCCTAATGTTTGAGTCCTAATGTGAGCGTACCGTATTTTCACGACCATAAGGCGCGCGTAAAAGTCTTAAATTTTCTCCAAAATGAACGGGGCGCGTAATAATGTGGTTCGCCCTGTGTATGCACCGAGTTCTGAAATCTGTGAATGCTGTTGTGTGACTTTGATGAGGGGTCCCGCTTGGCTGAATGATGTTGTGCTGGCACGCTGTTTATATAGAGGAAAGGCGAACGTAACCGAGGACAGCCTGCGGACTGCAAAGTGGAAAGGGTGGGCGTGAAAGAGGAGGCTAAATGTGCGGCCCCTCTAGTTGCATTGTGCAAAACAACATCCCGAAAATGGCATTGATGTTGAGAGACGCTTACAAAGCTCCGTTTACGCTGCAAGCAATCAGTTACGCGGAGGACGTTTTATGAAACAGCGCCATCTATCCATCCGGGCGAAGATGACCGTGACTCAGCAACATCCGGCGGATTACAAGGAAAAACTGGCCATCTTCCGCTCCACTTGCAGTAAAAGTTACATTAAATCATGATGCTTTCTTGGAGATTTGAGTCCTTTATTCTGCCGCTCTGCCAGACTCATTTGGCTTCCATTACTTGACTGTTCTCTGAACCAGTCCCCACATTCCTACATACCCGCTTGAGCTACGGCAAACGATGAGGGACGAGCACACTTTGCATTTGAAATACAACAATAAGATTGCCGACAAACACATCCAGCGCAACCATAAAATAACGTGAGCACTTCACGAAAGTACAACCAAATTCAGTTTTGCTCCCGCTGCCTTTTTAAAAACATGTCAGATAAGATATCCTTTATTTGTCCCACACTGGTGTTAGCATTCACAATAATAAATGTTTCAGTTTCATATGCTAGCAAAACATGCTAGCGTGTATGCATGCTACTATATTTTTACAATGCCTGCGTCAAATAATACAATGCAACTTGTGTATTTGTTTAATACAGAAATAGCACCCGTAACTGACACTGCAGCTTTTAATACGGTGCGCCAGTAAATTGGTCATGACAGATTGTCAATGGCTTTTGGCATCTTGCTTTTTAATTGACATGTTAGATTTTCACTTACAGGTAGTGAAAAAGGGGCAGCTGGGAACACGCTAAGGTCCTCTCCTTGTTCCGCAAATGGAAAGTCACTTTTCATTGCTTCATTTGATTGAAGCTAACACGCTCTCCTCATTCCCAATGAAGCTTTAGGCGCTTGCCGGCAAGACCGATGCCAAGGCTGGCCGAGAGCGGCTGGAAACAACATCCGTTTGCCACCGGGGCCTCTTGTCTTCGCTCCCGCCTTAGATCACATTTTCCACCTGTCACCACAGGCGGGTTCTCTCTGAGACGAAAATCAATAGCTCTAAATAGAAATCGGAGCATCTCCAGCTTCCTCAAAAGAAAAAAAAAAAGAGTCAAAGTCGAGAGTAAAAGCATCCATCAGAGGCAGTCCAAAACATTACAAGGCTTTTTGCTGTCCGCATTTGCACAATTGTTCTAAGACCAACCCTATCGCCTTACCGTAAGTCTAGGCTAACCAGATCTGCACAATTCTGCCAAAACACAAAATCTTTGTCACCCAACTCTCACCGTAATCTCAACCCCACCCTAAATTTTTGTTGACTAGAATTTCACAGAGTTTTAACTCAATCTCTTATCCCGCACCCTTTGTTGACTAGATTGTCCAAACCCTAAACATCGACACCTAATCTATGTCATATTGCGATCCCATTTTGTGGGTTTTCTCCAGTGCCTTAGTGTTTGAAAAGGTCATACAGATTTCTTGTCTAGCAACCTTTATTTCTTCACGCTGCTGTGGCCTGAAGAGGGAAAAAAATGTTTTATAAAGAAAATGTATATGCTGACTGACGGACATGTGCTTTGTGATCATTTTGTAAATCATATGCTTCAAGCACAAAAGCATGCTTATTTGCCTGAAAAGTCTCCACAGATATGGTTTCTGATGATCTCGCCGCGGTCTTTCATTTTAGTAAGTGTCATTATTTCAGCAAAGCCCATTCCATCTCGCATTGATAACTTGCTTCTACCTTGGATAGGCATTGGGGTTTTGCAGCAGCAGGCTCTCATAAAAGGTATTCACGCTGTTTATTCATCCCATTTTCATTGCCTCTTTCTGTGTGTTCAGGAACAGGAACGCGATTGAAAATGGAGCGGCTGATCCTGTGTGTGCTGCTGTGTGGTGCCCTGGTGAAGGGAAACAGTTGTCCTGGCCGCTGCATCTGCCAGCACCTGTCGCCCACCCTGACGCTCCTCTGCGCCAAGACGGGCCTCCTTTTCGTGCCGCCCACCATCGACCGCAAGACAGTAGAGCTGCGACTCACCGACAACTTCATCACCGTCATCCGCAGGAAGGACTTCTTCAACATGACCAGCCTGGTGCACCTCACCTTGTCCCGTAACACCATTAGTCAGATTACTCCCCAAGCCTTCTTAGGCCTCCGCTCGCTGCGCGCGCTGCACATGGACGGAAACCGCCTGAGTGCAATCAGAAGCGACCATTTCAAAGGCCTGAACAACCTGCGACACCTCATCCTCGGGAACAACCAGATCCACCAAGTAGCGGCCACGTCCTTTGACGAGTTTGTTTCCACCATCGAGGACCTGGATCTGTCCAACAACAACCTGCGCACCCTGCCTTGGGAAGCCATAGCTCGAATGACAAACATCAACACGCTCACCCTGGACCACAACCTGATCGACCACATCGAAGCGGGCACCTTTACCCTGCTCACCAAGCTGGTTCGCCTGGATATGACATCCAACCGGCTGCAGAAGCTGCCGCCCGACAGCCTGTTCCAGCACGCCCAGGTGCTGTCAGACGCAAAGGGTTCCAGCTCATCCACTCTGGCCGTCAGCTTCGGGGGCAACCCGCTTCACTGCAACTGCGAGCTGCTGTGGCTCCGCCGGCTGACCCGCGAGGATGATTTGGAAACTTGCGCCTCGCCCGAACACCTCATGGACAAGTATTTCTGGTCCATACAAGAGGAAGAGTTCATCTGCGAACCACCACTGATTACCAAACACCTTGCCACCAAGCCCCACGTGATGGAAGGGCAGGGGCTCACCCTGAAGTGCAAGGCGGTTGGCGATCCCGACCCAGAGATCCACTGGCGTTCGCCCGATGGCAAGCTGGTGCACAACAACTCCCGCACCATCCTGTATGAAAACGGCACCCTTGATATTCTCATCACCACCCTGAAGGACAGCGGGGCGTTCAACTGCGTGGCCTCCAACGCGGCGGGCATCGCCACTGCCGCCGTGGAGGTCAACATGATCCCCCTACCGCTGTTCGTTAACAACACAGGCCACATGCGTGAAGACCCAGGCCTGTCTGACATCACCACCTCGTCCAAGTCGGGCAATGACACAA
This sequence comes from Hippocampus kuda, assembly GCA_901007745.1. NCBI lineage: Eukaryota > Metazoa > Chordata > Actinopteri > Syngnathiformes > Syngnathidae > Hippocampus > Hippocampus kuda. The sequence continues at coordinate 11,778 of CAAKHF010024603.1, forward strand.
AGCACAAGCAGGGCAGGAGGGTGCTGGTCACCGAGGTGACTTCGTCGTCGGCCGTCATCCGATGGCCATCCGAGCGTCATATCCCCGGCACCAGAATGTACCAGGTCCAGTACAACACCACCGTTGACGACACACTGGTGTACAGGTTGGTCGAAGGACGATCGAGACATGTGTTGTGTGACAAATCTCAGTAGAGCCAATAATTAATTGAACTGTGGTGATACCGGCCATCACGGTGGTTTCAAAACAACATTCCGCATTGTCATGAAAATTTTTGGAATACTGTAATTCATTCCATAATTCAGATTGGTTGTCGCCATGATCCCCAACATTCTTAACTAAATGAGCTGAATGGCATATTGAGGCGATGGACACGAAACATTTGGAGGTGACAATCTGCTGGGAACTAGCTACTTTGCTCAATGGCTCAAGTATATGTTGTCACGTGGCAGAAGAAGAAATGCTCACTGACTCTGGTACTTGCTGATTTTTGTTTGATCGTTTTATATTCATTGCCTAGTTTTACTTCCAAATATTTATGGAATTATAACATTGTTACTGCATAAGCCCAGGTTAGTGTTAGACCACGACATGTTTTGACGTGCGTACAAATTCAGGTTATGACATCGCATTAGGAACCGAACTCTCATAAACTGAGACAACCAATACCCTTTGGTCAAAAGTGACAAGCATATGGTAGGTAACCAGTCAGCTTCTGAGGGAAAAGCTTGCACACAAAGCTAACATAGCAGTCAACAGCTTTCCCTGAGCACCACTTCCTGACTGACAGCACAAAGAGATGGCCGAACACGCACCACACCCATCACAGATGATCCAAATTTTTTTTTTTTTTTCAGAAAAAGATCAGCCTGAGAGTCCTTTCAAGCTAAGAATTGAACAAAAACGGGAAATACAAACCTACCCAAATTAGAACAGTAACAGCGCTGAACAACACTAAACAGTCCAAAGGCGTAACGAATCAAGTACTTGGCTGACTAAAATTTGGTCAATCAACACTTGACAGAACTAAGGTATCACTTGACAATTTGTTTACAAAAGTACAAGTTTTGAATGCAAAGTCTACTGAAATGACATGGCTTGTGACATAAAAATATTTAGTTTGGGATTTTCTACATTTACTTTACAGTTGACCTTTAACTCATTCACTCCCAAAGACGTTTTTAAACGTCTTTTCAGACTTGGTCCAGAATTGGCTGGTACTGAATTTAACAGAAGCACTCACCTCCAGCTTTCACGACCTTGAACCACTGAACAAAAGTACCCGATTGCCCCCAAAGTCTTGCGAGAACTTCCAGTGGCGTGTTTTTCTCTAAGCAACCTTTCAAAAAGTCCAGACAGAAGCTGGCTGACGTGTATTCATTTGAGGTCTCCATTTGGCCCGCAGCACCGCACAACAGGAGTAAAGGGCCTTCTTCCAGCATCATTACACCACAATAAATAACAACAGCACATTTCACAATGCGCACTCAGCCAAACAGCAATCACCATCATTAATTTGCTGCAAGTTAAAACTGTGATTACTTGCGGTCGGCTAATTAAAGGCTTGGTTGCAGCGGCATGCCATTCACTGATTGGGGGTGGGCAAATAAGCAAATACTTCTTTACTACTAAAAGTTTTTAAAGTTTAGGGAGTAAAATCGGATTTTATCATCATGTTATTTGATTATTATCACTGTTGTGTATGCAAGCCGCCAGATTATAAAGTGGGGCAACATTATAATGTGGTGCAGGTCTTTTTTAGGGGTTGTTCATAGTTTAATGTGTAATGGATCCTTTCGGGTCTTTTGTAATGCTAATGACGTCCCTTATGAATAATTAACAAGTTCACTGAATAAGGGAATTTTGAAAACATGAAAATAGCAGTCAATAAAAGGAAACACTCCAATAACGTAGTTCATTTAACTCGGATAAATGTGCTTTTCTGATGCCTGGAATACATGAATGTGCATATATTTACATACATTTGCATATTGGACATACATTTCCATTTATGTACTGTATTATTAAACGCCTACGATGAGAACACATTATATTATATTATATTATATTATATTATATTATATTATATTATATTATATTATATTATATTATATTTTATTATTACTTTGTTTCATTGGCAAAATACTGATGCATAAAAAGAGCAACAGCGGAAGGGCTTATTAGTCTTTTAAATATACTGTAAGCTGTGCTCTGATTCACGATGTGACACACAAACAGAATCAAGGATACTGGCATCTCTTCCAGGGTTCATCTATTCATTCAGTGCATTAATACAGCATCTGCCATTGAGCTTTATTATCGGGCATAATGAGTCGCATAATTTTCTGAGCCAATTTAATGCCTTGGTGTTTTGTTTTGAGGGACTATGGAGTATCACATATAGACGACAAGCATCTACAAAGTAACTCCAACATAAGAGAGAGATTTCTATTTGTTATGTGAATGCTCCTTTAACACCCAGCCTTTGAGGGGTACAACCTGGACTGGTCAACAATCACTCACAAGGCACATGGAGACAAACACCAGTTTATCCTCACATTCATCACTATGCACAATTTAGGCTCGTGGAAGTCTCAAATTGAATCACACATGCGGCCAAAACTCAAAGGCTACATTTGTAGGCCGAAGGTGATTCAAAAAAAAAAAAAAGAAAAGAAAAATTAACAATTGCAATTTGAAATTGACCGGATACAATGTCAGTCCAAATTGAATCAACATAAATTTTAAATAACATACGTTGTTCTCGACATGAATTTTTTTTTGCCAAATTGCAAATGTGAACCCCAAAAAAAAAAACCTGAAATATAGTGTGTGTGTGTGTGTGTGTGTGTGTGTGGGTGTGGTGTGTGTGTGTGTGTGTGTGTGTGTGTGTGTGTGTGTGTGTAGGGGTGTAGGGTAGGGAAGGGAAAGGAAGGGAAGGGAAGGGAAGGGAAGGGAAGGGAAGGGAAGGGAAGGGTGGCCCGGTAGTCCAGTGGTTAGCGCATCGACTTAACAGTGCAGAGGTACCGGGTTCAATTCCAGCACCAGCCTCCCTGTGTGAAGTTTGCATGTTCTCCTCGGGCCTGCGTGGGTTTTCTCCGGTTTCCTCCCACATTCCAAAAACGTGCATGGCAGGCTGATTGAACACTCTAAATTGTCCCTAGGTGTGAATGTGGATGGTTGTTCGTCTCTGTGTGCCCTGCAATTGGCTGGCAACCGATTCAGGGTGTCCCCCGCCTACAGCGGGGATAGGTTCCAGCACCCCCCGCGACCCTAGTGAGGATAAAGCGGTTGGGAAAATGAATATATGAAGGGGGAATGTGCTTTTCAGTTAAATGATTATAATGGTCAGAGGCATTTCAAATAAGTTGTGGAAGCAACTACCGCTACCATGTGGGGATAATAAAAAACAACTAACCAGCGTTGACTTCCTTGGGCACTCCAACATTAACCGTAGAGAACAGTGCAAAAATACAAAGCATTCAAATCACATGTATGTAGCCAGAGCAACAAAATGATTGCATGTAGCCACAAAAAAAAAAAAAGATTGTGGAGTGTGATGGAATCAGAGGAGGTGGCATTTCCCAGCATGCTATGCTTTCATTCCAATTAGCGTGTTTCATAGTGTCATCGTGCCTCTTTGTGTTATTTTTTTCCAGGCATGGTTCAAGCAGTCTTATTCTTAGTGGTGCACACTTAAACTATTTCTACTGTTGGTGACAGCTTTTCCCTCACCCTGCGTTACAATGCACTTAATGCAAATGTGCATTTGCGTCAGACATACAGTAATGTGATTGCTTCGAAAAACAACTCCTTCTGATAACAGCCTTTTAATACATGCTCTGCAGGCCAGTTTCACACCATTTAATGAAACGGTTCCATGGGCCGGATGTGTATTTCATCGAAGGAATACAAGGCACACTAACATTATGCAGTTTGAACAGGAACATTAATCTCAAACTTTTTATTTTTTTTTCAAAGAGGATAACTGGGCGGCACGTTGATCGACTGGTTAGCACGTCCGCCTCACAGAACCGAGGTGCGGGGCTCCGGCCTTCATGTGTGGAGTTTGCATATTCTCCCCGGGCCTGCGTGGGTTTTCTCCAGGGAATCGGGTTTACAGCCCACGTTCCAAAAACATGTGTGGCAGGTTAATGGAACACTCTCAATTGTCCCTAAGTGTGAGTATGAGCACGAATGCTTGTTCGTCGAAACAAGTAAAAATGTTCATTATGTCCAAAACTTCAGTGCCTGCTTTTTGAAAACCACACATACACACACGTGAAGAGATCCTTTTCTCACATAGATACATTAGTGGGGAAGTCCTTTGAATTGACTTCATTTGAACATGTACATAGATCGCAAATAATAAAATGTTAAACAAACGTATTTTTGTGTGCTTAGATGCACAGTGGGACTTGGATTTGTTTCAGTTCTTTTCTTCTTCATTTTCACTGCTGCTTAGCGGTGGTTCCTTCGTCGCCACAGTTGTTTGCTGCCTTAGCTTGGAAGCAAGGAACTAGGATGAGCAGTGACTCGAGCTCGGACTTGCACCCCAAATCTGCTTTCGCTATTCGTGTTCACATTAATAAGCAAGTCCCGAATGAACTGGAACTGGAGACTTACTGTACTTCGAAAATGCTTCATAGTCGAGCAGATGAAAAATCCAATTTGGTCATAACGTTCAATGGAATGCCCTTATGTCGCACTTCATATTTTCGCCGAGCGCATGTGCACCTTGTCTCCCAAAATAGTGCCCTGGTTAGGTGCGTTATTCCTGCCAGGAATAACACGGTATTTCTTCCATCTTGCAGGATGATCCCGCCCACCAACAAAGACTTCCTGATCAACGACCTGGCGGCCGGGCGCGAGTACGACTTGTGCGTGCTGGCCGTGTACGACGACGGCGTTACCTCGCTGACGGCCACGCGCGTGGTGGGCTGCATCCAATTCCACACGGCCAGCGAGGTCAGCCAGTGCCGCTTCATGCACAGCCAATTCCTGGGAGGCACCATGATCATAATCATCGGCGGCATCATCGTGGCGTCCGTCCTGGTCTTCATTGTCATCCTCATGATCCGCTACAAGGCCTACGTCGGGCCAGAGGATGCCAAGGACAAGACGGACCCCGGCGTTCACTCGCAGGCCAACGGCAGCCACCAGCGGCTACAGCACTCGGCCTCTGGTCAGGCTTCGGACGAGGGCCAGCGCGACGGGCCCAAGGAGTGCATGGCGCTGGTTCTAAAGGTGGACCATGAAACGAAAGAGGACACCAGAGCCTTAGTGGTCGTAGGGGCGCCCTCTGCCGTTCCGGATGTGAAACTGCCTCCGCCGACCAAGCGAAGGACCAGCCTGCCGCCGGAGGACACGCAGATGGACACCCAGACAGACAGTACCCTGACGGGCTCCGCTATGTCGCTGTGCCTCATGGGCACTAATGCCGGCTCTGCCGAGGTGCCGCTCTTCGTGGACAAGAAGGGCGTCCTGGCCAACGCGGGGTTCCTGATGCCCAATGAGCTGGCGCGAACTCGGCACAGGTTCTCCTTCGACGGAGGAGACTACTCCATATTTCAGAGCCACAGTTACCCGCGGCGGGCCAAGACGAGGTGGCACCGCTCCACCAACCAGCTGGACGCCGAGTCGTCGCCCCTGGCCAACCGCCGGGTGACATTCAGCAGCACTGAGTGGATGCTGGAAAGCACCGTGTGAGCGGACACGCCGCTGAACAGACAGACAAAAAAAAAAAAGCCGACATCAACCCTTCACCCCCAACTTGCCACCGCACACGCCAGAGAGGTTTGTCAGTGATCCGCGCATCATTGGTTCTTTCTGTTTTCAGTTGGCAATTGAAAATCCCCCAAAAAAGAACGGGACTCACGACTGTAATTTGTTTTTTTTTTTGTTTTTTTAATCAAGCACACAGGTGGCAAAACCACCCGTCGAGGTACGTTTTAGAGTCTTCCCGACATTTCGGCCGAAGAGTCTAAATTTTGGGGAGTCGAGTGGATCAGGGATAAGAAGCTCAGGCCACACGCCTTATCCATCAACAGTGCAGCTCAACTTTTTTTTTTTGTTTCTTTTTAACTTGTGCAGTACAACTTGCAGTCGTTTCCTGACTAGATGGAGCCAAATCAAGAACATAATATGTATACATACATAAACATATATAATATATACCGTATTTTCCGCACGAAAAGACACCCTGGATTATGAGGCGCACCTTCAATGAATGGCTAGTTTGTAAAAAAATTTCATATATTAGACGCTTCGCACTAAAGACGCTATACAATGCGTCCACTAGATGGTGTTACGCTCCTTCCATTCAACTCGAGAGGCGTCCGTTCAACTTGAGAGGCATTCAGACCACCTCTGAAAAAGGTAACTTAACTATTACTGTAATTGAATGAAACTACAAAAAAATGAAAATAATGCATCAAAACAGAAAATCAAGCGAGTAAATCACAAAATAAATTCTTTTTCCCCCCCTACAGAATTTATTTTGTGATTTCCTCGCTTGATTTTCTTCGTGGTTTCATTGACGTAAGAATTAATTTTTTTTGGAGGCGGCCATGAACACCTCTCGAGTGGAACGGAAGAAAGCACGGAGACGGACAAGGACGTACAGTACCTGCACTTGCTGAGACTGTGAAAATCATTAATAAAGTCTGCGTTTAAAATAATAATACAACCACAACCACAAAATTGAAGACTTTTTGGTGCGCCCTATAGTGCGGAAAATACGGTACATAAAGAAATAATTATTTCACTAACTGACTTTTTAAATTCACTGTAATAACTGTGGCCAACCATCACTAGAATGTGAAACATTTGGAGTAAAAAATAAATAATTAATTAAAATAATCAAGAGTCACTATTTCCTTTTTGAATTCCAATTGCCAATTGAAAACGGAAAGAAGGAAGGATACGCAGATCGTCAGACCAAGTTGTTTCTTTAATGCAGCAGTGCCTTAATTCTCACAAACGGAATAAAAAAAAAGATGAACAAGTATGAATGGAGGATGCTGCTCGGCGTTGTTGGAAAAAAAAAAACACCTCTCCGTTATTTCTTTGACGAATTGTTCGTTTATAACTGTCCGTGTGAGGTTTGTATGTGTTTCTTCTTTCATTGTTCAAAAAAGAGGGGGGAAAGAAGCGCAACTTTCAAATGAACAGCAAAAAAAAAAAAAGACTTGTGCACAGAAGACACGAAGATACAAGGACATGTATCAACACCGCAGTAATAATTTAAAAGGATCAGCAACAGAAAAGCCGTATTTTACATCTTTCTTAATAGTGAAGGGATTCCTCCTCGCTTCTCATGGGACTGGATGGCGTGAAACAGCTCCAGATGTGACTGTATATTATGAACACTATCTGGCTGGTCTAGATCGAAAAAGATGACAGATGACTACAAAACCGCAAAAGAAGACCTATATAAGTATATTCAAACATTTGATGTATGTGTACTATGTAAAATAAGGAAGTCATAATGTCACATGACTTTTTACAAAAGCATTTGGGTGTTGGCTGCAAGTTTTTACATTAAAAACCTGTGTCATCACATCTCTATATGTCAAATATGGGTTGGTGTGTCCGTTTTTTTTTTTTTTTAGGTTCATGGAGCATACATGAATCTGTGTGTCAACTATGGATTCGTTGGTCAAAACAGTTGTTAAACCTGAAACATGGTTTCATGCAGGTGTCAAACAAGGGCCAATTGACTACACTGGTCAAAGGCAAATTTTAACAAGAGACGCTGATTTAAAAAATGATTCCATTCGATTTTTTAGGTATTTTCATTCTTGTTTTGTTTTATTTGACTGCAGTACGGATGTTACCGTGCATTGTAATTTATATCTAGGACATTTGAGGGAAAAAAAAATCACCTGTTGCTGAACCTGACCTTATATTACAATACGACATGATTATTATTGTTAAAACCTGATGGGCTAGATTATTTTTTTAAAATGGGCAGATTCTGAATCGGCACCAAATACAGATCAAAAAAAGTTGACTTGCATCTCTGATGTAGAAATGTTTAAAAAATTCCACTCTTGTTGGTCAGCACAGATCTTAAATATGAAGCATGGTTCAATGGTTCAATATGTGTTGTACACGGGCTCGTGTGTCAAACATGGATCCATGAGTCAAACATGCTTCTGTGTGTCATGCAGAGATGTGTTGGTCAAACAATTGCTTCGTGTGTTAAATGTGTGTCAATGGACCAGTGTGTCAAAAATTGGTCCTTGTTTCAAACGTGGGTTTCTATGTTAAAAATGGGTCCATGGTTCAAACATGGGCCAATGTGCCAAATTTCAGAATTGTCCATCTGTGATTCAAACTTGGGGCTGTGTGTTAAACAAAGCTTTGTGGGTCAAAGGAATCCCAAAGGATCTCAAATACGGATCCGTGTATGTCACCAGTTGTTTTGGGGGTTTTGTGAGGGGGGAGGTTTTTGTATTTTTCACACATCAAATTGAGCGTATGAATATTTAATCTAGCGCCATCCATTTCTAAGGATGGCACTTGTGTGTGAAAAGCTGCAGAGTTGACCACACAGGCGAGGAGAAGGAGGAGGAAGAGGAAGAGGAGAGAGGGTTTTGGAAGACAGGGAACGTAACTGGATGTAAGTGGAGGAGCCAGATGGGACTAACAAGATGCAATGGGTGTTTGCTACCTCTAGTGGGAGACAAAGCTGTGTATGCATGTGTATGTATGTATACCTAGCTAGCTAGCTAGTTAGCTAGCTTGGTACTTAGATAAATACAGAGAGACAGTAACATACACACACGTAATGTATTTGTGGGTGCTACTTCACAGATTTTTATCTTTTGCTGGGTTCTGAAACCTTTAATAACTTTATTTTATTAATTTTATTACGGTTGTTTGTCTATGTATGTGCCGCGATTGGCTGGCAAAGAGTTCAGGGTGTCCCCCGTCTGCTGCCAGGAAATAGCTGGGATAGGCTCCAGCACGCCCCGTGTGAGGATAAATGGATTAGAAAATGGATGGATAATTGTATTGCTTTGATTGTTTCATTATTATGCTCATAATCCCTCAAGAGAAAATTTTAGTTTCAAAGGAAATCCTAAATCAAAAGAACGACACCTTCACACGAAAACTCAACAATCCTAATCTGGATTGGCAACAAACTGCACTAAATGACTGTATCGTTGGTGTTTTTGTAACAGATAAATGAATGGAATTGTCGGCTATTGCAATGCTAATCAAAATGGAAAGTCAGTAAGGCTTTCAGAATCCCACAAATTGAATGGGTTCTACCATGACTCATATACCCCCCTTGCATAATCCTGACAAACGATCATAAAACAAAAATAAATCCTCCGAGTGATTATCTTTATCTTTAGAAAGCTTCAATACTTGATTCAGTTCTTGTATTGGATCCACTAGCCTGTGTGTTGACGCACCTAATCAAGTGTCCAGTGAGCATATTGTTTGCTGAGCATTTGTGCGTGCACGTGTACGTCAATACACCGTTGACTGTTTGTCATGTCGGTGAGATAATTCTGTCGTTCGCTATCTGCGGCCATTATTAATTCAAAGCAGCGTAGAAATGTGCTTAGCCAGGAGGAGGGTGCTGCTTTACGGGGCAAAGCTAGCCAGCCCAATAAAGAGGCGACTTTGTGAGTCGTCAGCACTTTTTCCTGCTTCTGAGGTTGCACAAAATGTGCCTTGAACCAGTGAGGTTGCTGAGGAGTTTGTTCAATTTTTAATGTGTGATAATGTCGGACGAGTCAAATCTGAGCCACTTAGAAGATCCATTAAAGTGCATTTGTTTACCTCCGGTTTTGAGTTAACGTTCTGTTTGGTTAGGGTTGTCTAACACACTGAGATGAGGTGAACCAGACATTCATTCATAAAGTGCAATTAATACTCTGTTGTTCTATGAATCATTTGGATGTGGAACCTATGTCAAAAATGAGAAAATAATATAAGTATTAGTTTAATCTTTTGTGACTTGCTTAAAAATAAGATAAGATATCCTTTATTTGTCCCACACTGGGGAAATTTACAGCCTGTGGGTAGAAAGAAGAGAAAAAAATGACTTTAAATCAAGATTTGTCAATATGAAAAAAAAATATTTTACAGCTGAGGAGTGTTTGTGTAAAGCCTGATCCACATTGGGATTTGTTTGACCTTGATGGAGGTCATCCTCGTCTTTCATCGCAACACATTGCGCAAAGTCTCAAGTTAATCCATTTTTGTTTATCTCCAAGAGACTTCAACGCACTTTGTTCCGCTTTTGTTAAATGCCTCCTTTTAACCTTGCCCCTGCCTGTCAATACACATTTGAATTTTGTTCCACCTTCTCCGCTCAGCACAGCCCTACTCTCATCTGTTTGGAGGGAATATTTTAGCCTTTTGGCCCACTCACTTTTCTTCTCTTGTACTTTTAACACTTTTTTTTCTCCCCTCCAGCAGCCTGGCAAGTGATTGACTTCAAGTAGCCAGACTCCTCTCGCCCACGTCTCCTGACCACAGCGATGCATTCTGCGAGGTGAAGGACGGGGAGGGAAGGAGTGACCCATGGCGGATTGCGTGAGAATATGCACTCAACTACGCCGTTTATGAGAGTGGTGAATGTTCAATTTGTAGGTTCACGGCTGATAATGGCATCATTTAGTCTAATTTCTGAGACATTAAGCAAAAGTGCATCGCGGGAACAGTCGGGCCATGCAGAGTACAGCAGTACAACTGTGTGAGTGTTCTTGAACAAGCAGTTCTCTCCATTTGTTCCGCTTGATGTGGGTGGGGGAAACGATGGCCACTGAAAAAGAAGGTACTGAACAGGCTCATCGACAATGGCATCCTATGCATATGTTCGACTTCACTTCAATCCTAATTAGTCCATCGTGTTGACTTGTTGCGAATGAAATTAGTCGGTCCCCTCATTCAGGGTTTCTGCAGGTATCAGCAAATGTAATTGAATGATTTTTATTCAGTTTTTAAAACAAGTTAAAAACAGATGTAATGCACACATCCTACCACATACACACGCACGCACGCACGCATACATGTAAGACTTCCATACATACATGCATAGATATGGCTGTCAATGCTACTCAAATTTTTAATCGCTTAATTGCATGATTTCCATTCAGTCATGATTAATCACAAATTAATTGCACATTTCATATCAGTTCTGAATGTACATAAAAAACATTGTCATACTCTTAACATAAAATTGGAAAAATTGACCTAATAAAAATTTGGTTGTGTATTTTACTTCAGTGACACATGTCATTTTGTGAAATTTATTTCAACGTTATTTGAAGTTAAAAAATATATACTACACAGTTAAAAGGAGTGTGAAACTGTTTTGTGTTGAGAATTGTTCGTGTTGGACATTGGGGACAGGAATGATCTAAATGTGAATAAAAAATAGATCACTGTGTGGGAATGTATTGCATGAATACTTGTATTGATGCAGTACAGTATTACATTTGCTGTCAATAAGATCATTGCGACATTAGTTAAAAAAAAAAAACAAAAAAAACTGAATGTCACCAAACATAAGTAATGCTCATGTTTCTAAAAAAATAATACTAAAGAGTTGATCTTTGTCCCTATGATCAAGTTCAGGATTCCATTTCACCCTTCGGAACTTTCATCGGTGCTGTCTTTGCCCGCCGCCCTCCAGTCTCTCCTGCGCTTCTTTGTGGAATCCGAGTGTTTATGCGAATCGTTTTTCCTTTTACGTCTCTGTCGGTCCTCATCTGTCCTTTCCTTTTTCTTACTTTTATGATGACTTGTCGTCCTGTTGCTGTCGTTGCTGCTGGCTGCCTTCTTTCTCTTTCCCTCCGCTTCTTCCTCTTTTTTCTTCTTTTTCTTTTTCTTCTTCTTTTTGGAGCGTTTCGATTTGGACGCTTTACTTTTGTGATCTTCCTCCTTAGTGGTGCTGCTTTTGTCATTGGAAACAAGAGCACAAACAAAACAGTTGGAAGCCATTTTGTGAACAAAATAAGAACTCAGGAAAACCTGATTATGAGTAGATCCGAAAATCTTAAACTCAAGTCAAATTGGATGCCATTTGGAACTATGTGACAAACAGCTAGAAAATATAACGAGAAAAAAAACTGCTGATTTAACAATAGAAACATTAACATTGTAAATTATATGTAATGATGCTTTAAAAATACATTTTTTAAACATTACTAAAATTAAATAATCCTGCGATGTACGATAATTAATTTTTGGAATAAGTAAAACAAAAAGGGAAATGAATACATTACAAAATAAAATAAAGCCATAATGACTTTGGATGATAACCATTTATTAAAGACTAAAATAAGAAAAAAATGTAGTGTCCTTGAATTTGCCTAGATGGTTAAAAATATGACTGATTTAAAAGAAATGATACAATATACTAGGACTGTACAATGAGTTTTTTTTAAGTTGTATAGTATGATAGTTTATGTGATTCCAATAAATGTTGTCATAATCCACTAAAATTACTATACAAGTATGGTTAAAAAAGACAAAAAAATACCATTTAGGATAATAATGTTAAAAAAAACATTGATAAATACAATTTCTTTCAATGCTGTTTTCTTATTTTTTGGGGTAAAAACTTTCAACTCACAATAATGTGAATGGGTGCTGTATCATGGGCGACGAAAACAATTATACTCGTCAATGAGCAAACAAATTTTGTGTGTGTGTGTGGTGGGGGAGAGACATGAAAATGCTTGTTGTTTCAAAGTGAGTGTTGCTCCAAATATTCTAGCCATCTAAAATATCAAACGGGGCGGCATGGCAGTTGACTGGTTCGCACATCTGCTTCACAGTGCAGAGTTCGAGTTCGGGTCCATCTCCGGGCCTTCCTCTATAGAGTTTGCATGTTCTCCCTGTGCCTGCCTGGGTTTTCTTTGGGCACTCAGGATTCCTCCCACATTCCAAAAACATGCATAGCAGGTTAATGGAACACTCTAAATTGTCCCTAGGTGTGATTGTGAGTGCGAATAGTTGTTTGTCGATGTATGCCTTTGCGATTGGCTGGCAACCAGTTCAGGGTGTGCCCCACCGACTGCCCAAAGACAGCTGGAATGGGCTTCAGCACGCCCGCGACCCTTGTCAGGATAAGTGTATTTGAAAATAGATAGATGAATAAAATCTCAAACATCTGTCAGTATGAGGCTGTGCAGCTCTACATGCACGCAACACACTCATAAACAGCCGCTTCAACTGATTAGCTCATCATCAGATAATAAAGAGCCTGATTGTTAACGTGTCAAAAAAAGGACTCTCCTTATCTTGGTAGCAAACTGAGCTTTATTAATTTTGTTAAAAGAATCCCCACTGGTGCAATCTCTCTAGTCATAAAACAAACAAGCAGGCAAGAGGGGATAATGGGGATGGGGGGATAAATCAGTGGAGCGCCCCCTTCTAATGTGGTGTGAATTACACCTTATCTGATGACCATTCATTGCAAAAGCGTGACATTTACCTGTCACTCTCAAATTCTTCAGGGTAGAGCTCCTTGAAGCCACTGTGTCCCCACCTGCACACAAAGCACTCTTTGCTCAGGTCATGATAACTCTGAAAGCCACTAGCCCAATACATAAATACTGGCAGCTCAAAATACCACCATCATAATCAACATTAAAATACAGTACAGACAAGGTAAACCGAGGAAGAGATTTCATTCCCAAATTTGCTTCAGCACAATTAGCGAGTCATTGCACAAGTCTTTTTAGCGGAGAGCTCCCAAACTGTATCCAGAGGGAATTTGGAAATCCTGCTTCCTTCCACTGGTTTCTGTGTCAGAGACAAACAAAATAAATGCTGGGTCCTGTTGGTTACCTGTCTGGATCGTTGTCCTCAAAGTCATAGAGTTTACGTGTCCAGTATCGTGCCTCTCTATCGTCATGCTCTGAGGAAACTCTGGACGGATAGGATAGTCGATCGCAGTGCATTTGACCTCTAAAGAAATGTCAGAACATTATTCCATGGTTTTGGTGACCAAGCAGTTGACAGTGAAGCTGCTCCTGTACTGTACCTGATAGTCTTGGTGGCGCTCATGTGACTGTGGTTGGACATTTGGACCTCCCAGCCCCGCAACTTCCACATCTCCGACTCTTCCTGGATCTGCAGTAAGTATTATAAGCAATTTTACACATATCCCATAAGTGTCTTTTGCTTCTTCTTTACATTTTAATGGCTTGTGATCAGAGAAAACACAGACAGTATGATAAGGCCGTATACACACACACACACACACCCCCACACACACACACACACACACACACACACACACACACACACACACACACACACACACACACACACCCACACACA
>CAAKHF010024603.1:30104-64329 GCA_901007745.1 Hippocampus kuda
GGAAGGAGGCTTTCCAGGGCTTTTTGATTTGGGATTTGTATGAATATGAGAGGATTTGGACCACGTCACCGCCACAGCCGCCACTGTTCTTTTCCATAGCGCGTGTGAAACGTGGAGATTCATCCGGTTTGCCTCGCTCCCCTCCCTGCGTGGCTGTTATGGTCCTGACTAAGAATCAGGGCATCACCCGGACGTGGGGCTCCGGCTGACCGCAGCAAGCACACTCCAGTCATGGGGGCCAAACAGATGAAATGGTAAGCGTCATTATTCTCCTTAAAAAGAATTTATTAGCGTTAAATAGTACTATAATAATATCATGAGTATGTACCTGACAGGAAGCAGACACGCATCCTCTTTTGTCATCAGTGATGTACTGACGACAAATCACATCAGTCCATGTCGCGGAACAAGACGACAGTGACATCTTCAGTAGGCTACTTATTGTCTGCCTGTTTACAGCGCCAATGGCAGTGGGTGTGTCTCAGTGAGGCCGGATGCTATCGCCTAGCAACCTCCCTCTCCTTTGCCTCATTCTATTTTGAGAGCACATGTTTAGTGAATAGAAAGATAGATAGCAGTCACAGTATTTAGTTAGGTAGTTAGTTAACCACTAAGCCACACAGCTGCCACCAATGCTTTTCTAATACAGTACTGTTCCATTAAATGTACTTCAACTTCAGAACACCTAAATGGTGACAAGGTTCAGCACCTCAGCCCATCCAAATCCAATGTTGAACCCAGACCGCTGAGTTAAAATAATTCACCCAAACTTGGGTAAGGGTAAACCAGTCTGCTCAAAATCCACAGCGATCCAGCATTTGGGTTAGGAAAACAACCCAGTATTGTTTGCGTGTGTCTGTGTGTGATGAATCTGAAGGCTGGATATGAGAAAGCTGATGTACTGCAAAGTAAATTCATAGATTATATTCCAAATATACACATGTTTGAGGGTCACCGCTTTGTGTTTGTGAATTGTGGAGATAGAGCATTGAAATTGTTTGTCACCATTTCATTATTATGATTTTTTTTTCAGAATTGGCTAAACGCTAGAACTACCTGATACAGTGACAAAATATGTTAGCTATGTTTAATGATAGCCCAGCTTTCAGTGCATGAACGTTATACTAGACCGGGAGTTGGCAACCTGCGGCTCTGGAGCCGCATGTGGCTCTTTAGCACCGCCCTAGTGGCTCCCTCGAGCTTTTTCAAAAATATTTGAAAATGGAAATACAGTATATTTTTTGTTTTAATCCGGTTTCTGTAGGAGGACAAACATGACACAAACATTCTTAACGTTTTCCAATGCTGTAAAAATGTGTAAAATAAATGTTATACTTCAACATTTCTGTCAACGAGGATTTGCGTCATAGCCTGCGATACACGTGTCTATTAGCAGGGCAGGATGCCAGGCAGGTGGCTGTTGTTAAAAAAAAAAAAAAAAAAAATGTTTACACGTTTCATGTACAATTCGCCAAGGATATTGGCGAAGAATGGGAGAGAAGTATTTTTAAGCGGTACCGTAAACTACGATACCATAAACTCATTCATCTTAGCGGCCGTTATGGCTGTTGCTCCTGATGGCATGCGAGTGTTAATGCGTGCGTATGCACGTGTGTGCATTAACAGGTCGATCGTGGGAGCTTGGTTGATCGAAAAATAGGTCTATGGTCAAAACAAGTTGGGCACCCCTGCTTTCCAGATGCACAGTAGGGGGAAAAAAAACTTTTAATCACGAAGGCTCATTGTCTATTTGTAGCCAACTTAGTCATAATATGGCTAATATAGATACATACCATATGTGTTGCCTTCATTATTAGGCTTATCCAGTATAAGGCTTTTTTTTTTTATTAATATGATCGACATATTTGTTTTTAGTTTTGTTTTTTGTTTTTTTTTGGTTCAATATGACTCTTTCAACATTTTGGGTTGCCGACCCCTGTGCAAGACTGATCCATTCTGCTTTTTCATTTAGGGACACCATCCATCTATTCCTTTTCTCAAGCCCTTGAGCTGCAGCCTATCGCAGATGACTTTAGGTGAGCGGCAGGGCACACCCTGGATTGGTCACCAACCAATATTGACAACCATTCACACTCAACTTCACACCTATGGACAGTTTAGTCATCAATGAACCTAAAATGAGGTGGGGGTTCGACCCGAGACCTCTCAAATAAGAGCCAGGTATGTTACCCACTAGTCCACCCTGCTGCCAGCTAATGCTGAACTAATTTGCGATCTAAAGGACAAGAACAATGGGAATTTGAGCTATGCCCACACTTGGCAACTTTTCACTCTTCTCATATGACACTGGTGTGGAAACACGAGTTCAGAACAATCCCAATAAAAATAATCAAATCTTAAGAGTGCCTCGTTGTGTAGTGTAGGGAATCCAGCCAAACCCCCAACCCAATTCCATACCAAAATAACAAACGAGTGCAGGCACACTTTTCACCCCATCACATGGGTTGATGCTGAGCTGCTGCTAATCTCATGTAAATCCTAATCTGAAATTGAGGGTCCCAATTTCTCCTCAGTCACGTTGCGCCTCCCCTGTTACAAAGCAGTCCACCAGTATAAAAACAAATGTGTGTATTGAGCGTCTGCATCCACCAGTGGGTGGAGGACTGGAGGAGACTGTTTCGGACCTAAACTTTAGGTGGTGATTCAAGGTATCTTGAAGGTGTCATCATGTCATCAGATCAAGTGGAGATTAGGACGGGGCGGCTTGCTCTGACTTCCTTTGAAGAAACACTGGGCCTTATCACTGCAGCTTCTGATAAGACACTCATTCACTTGATGGCTTTTTTTTCGGGGGTGAGAAGAGGTATGACCTAGAGTCTTTCTCCAAGACAATGGTGGTAAATATCGTAAGGCACGTCCCAGAAATATCAACATCTAATATTCCACATGGTACAGTGTCGAGTCACCAAAGTCAGATATTGATATTTGAGTGTGAATGGTTGTTTGTTCACAAAAATATATGTGGCCTAGTATTGACACCCTTAATTGGTTTCCTGTCAGCTGTGATAGACTCCAGTTCACCTGTAACATCACGTGTAATAGAAATTGGATGGACATACATTTATTTGTAATTCACATCGTGTCGGTTGAAAGTGCGAGTAGTTTGCTATTTATTGCTGGCCTTTAACGGACAAAAGGTATTTGTTAAGAGTCAAATCTGAGTTCTCAATCATAGGATGTGTGTTCCGCCTATCCAGTAGACTCAAATGTGCAATCATTCAACCTCATGAGGTCTCCTGAGCTAAAATTCTTTATTTTCCTGGGTCACGCCACATGTTGCTAGGCAGAATTCATGGGGCTCAATCATAACTGTCCCATAGGCCTATGAGATTGTATTTCACACAGAAACACACTATGAATTGCTCCAAAAGTAAAGTGTAGCATAATTTCACATATTCACTATGTCCTCTGTATTAAATATGAAATAATTGTTGGATAGAAAGGAAAACTGCATCCGATGCAACACTTCCCCAATTTTGCGCCACCACCGGGTTGGATATGTGTATATCATGGCATCAATCAAATTGTGAATTAAATTATGTAATGTCATGAATAAATGACGTTTACCAGGCTGAAATACCTCAAAAATGAAGTGTACTTTTCATTCTTATTTTGAATCTTTCTTCTACCAAATTTGATCACAGTAATATCACAGTAATAATTTGATCGTTGCTCTGGCATAAATTCAGTTAATGTTCAATATTTAGCAACATTGCTAATCAGCCAATCGTTATTTTTCGGATCACTTTTGACTTGGGGTGTGTATCTTACATTATTGGGTGTTTATTGTGTGTTCATACTTTGCTGCCCTGAGTGATGAACATTCCACACTAATAATAAATTATTCTCATTCTGATTTAAAATGAGTATGCTAATGTAAGTATTTTGTGCCCTCTGCACGGGAGTTTAGCTGTTATTACACCAAAATATCTCTAGACTATCCCACAATAGTCATTTGAATACATGTATTAGGACTGCTGTCTCTAAGGCTTTTTGGTGCTTTAAAAAGACCCAATAGAATCACTTAAAATAGTTCCCTGAACAGTTAGCTTTTTTTTTAAATTAGCATTTCACCATAGCACCATTTTAGTATGGCCTTGTTTGTGTGCAGCATCATTATTCAATTTCATGAGGCATCATTATGTAAAAAGAAATGAATAACTGGAAAGCAGCAACAAAGAACACATAATGTCTGGCAAGCCGATAAAATCATATAAAGCATGATGCCCACTTCAGAGTGGAAATGCGATTAGCTAAGTCCCCCCCCCCTCCTAAAAAAGAAAATAACATCTCTTCAATCTAAATCATCCAACATATTTTTTTTGCCACTAATGCAATGTTTTGTGGTTTTATCCTACACTACACTTAAGCCTGCAGTTTTGCTCCGCTTAGCCTGGGTAGCAAGAGAGTTTAAATTTTTTTCATCCTTCCATCTCTTTCCCACAGAGTTGTTTTCCCCCTCACACATAGGGGGGCTAAAAGGAATCTCTCCTCTTGACATAATACCACAGTTCATAGTTTACAGTCACTTCATCTTATTTCTATTAAAATAAAGCAAAGCGAAGATGACAGCTTGCCTGCCTTGCCTGTTATTAGGCTGCTTCAGATGCACTCTAAGCAGACACAAAATAGTGGACATGCACTAAACGCATGACCACCATCCACTGCGAACCTCAGCAAACCCCTTGGCTCACAAGGTCGCAAAAGTATGTGAAGAATTTCCTGCGTCATGCATGCATGCATTTCTTCGTGATCATGTTGCAGCCTGTGTCAGTGAAATTGTCAAGTCTGGTCCATAATCCGTTCCATCATGGTGGTTAGATTCCAATCCCTGCTGTAGGAGGTAAAATAATTTCATAAACTTCACAGTCAAACCAAGTTGATCAACTGAGGCTTCAAAATCATTGCAAATCAAGCCGTTGACTCAACTCAAAAATGCTGAAAGTGTTGAAACCAGTAGTTCTACAGGGCAGGCACTCAAAAGACCAAGCCAGCCCGAAGCCCGCTGGTTGTCAATTTGAAAAAAACCATAAAAATTAAAAAATAAAAAATATATTTAAAATGGTTGACACCTCCCCCACACCCCAGCTGGCACTTCGACCTTCCTTTGCATGACATTTGCACACTCCCGGCTGACAAAAGGCATTTCAGAGCAGATGTTGCACTTTGGGTGTTCTGCTGTATTTGAAAACGTAAACATTTGCAATCATCGACCCAGATGGGTTTGATTCAGAATCTCCCTGCCCCTCTGAAAACCGTTAAAAACGTATCTCAACATTTTATGCACATGACTATATTTGTGGCTGCTCATCTGGCAGGAGGGACAAACTGTCACAGTGCTGCCTGCGCTTGCCATCTGTTTCAGCCTCAGCTCAGCCAGCCCTGTGCGCTCCCCCAAAGAGGAATATGCGGTCACCCGCACCAGCGACACGCCCGGACAGGAAACCATCCGCCATCAGCCTGAGGAGCAGCAGGCAGGACTAGGCCATGACAAATCAGAGCTGACGGACAAGAAGCAGCTCACAGGTTGGTTGGCTCCACATCTCGTCATGTAAGACATGCAATACACAACAGTACTTAGAGTCACAGTGCCATTGCCAGCAAGGCCTTCTCTGCTAGCCCACATATCATCAATCATCAAAACAAATCAGTCATTTATTAGGAGCTAGCTACCTAGCATTGGCTGGAAAAAATATTTTTCCATAGCTTTGGTCTTGATATGAAGTATTAACAAAAAAATGCTAAATTAGCTCAGTACAACAAATTAAAACCCTGGAGAACCCAAGAACCGTTTTCTTCTTTAGAAAATGATACATTTTACATTTAATGCCTGCTATATGTTCACTGAACACCAAAATATATGTTTTTTCAAATATTTAATGCATTAATCCTAATTTAGGATTAGGGCCAAATTTGACCCTTTGGGATTTAAGGGTAGCATTTGAGTAGCAAAATTTATAGGGGTCAAATTTGACCCCGTGGGTTCTCCAGGGTTAAAAAGTAATTCTTGTGTTTTGGTTTTCCAGATTAGTTAAATTTTTTATTAACACAACAGAATGTAATGGTTTCAAAGAAGAAAAACAATGTTATATCAGGTTTTCTGAAGAGCTAGCTAGCTAGTGTTGAAAAACACGTTTCCATAGCTTTGTTAATGTTTTGAACAAAATGGTAAATAAGATACTGAGAACAACTGAACATTTGAAAATTGTAGGCATGTTGTCAGATGAGGTGGAACCTTTTTTATTGATGGCCACAACAACAAAATTAAACTGTTTCAAAGAAGAAATGCATTCAAGTGATATGTTTTTGTTTTTTTTTAAGTACTTAGCTAGCGAGCTTTGGGTGGAAATTTCTGTTTCCATAGCTTGGCTAACATTATGAACTGAGCGACAAAAAAATACTAGGTTAGCTAATTATAACAACTAAGTTGGCAGAAAAATAAATATGAAATAAACACTCTCTGATTTCAGAGGAGGTGTCTTTCTGTGGGCTGTGCCCCTCCCTTGGGCATGATGTGCCAGAGGAAGAGAAGTCCTGGGAGGAGCAGCTGGACATCCACCAGGAGCAGCTGGAGAAGGAAATGCATGAGGCCAGGAGGATGGTGTTCCGCCTCCAGGTAAATAAGCAACATTTTCTGAATAGGGCCATTTTAGTTTTTATGAAGTCCTATGGGCAGCACGGTGACAACTGGTTAGCATGTCAGCCTCACACTGCAGAGGTGCAGGGTTTGATTCCGGGTCCGGCCTTCCTGTGTGGAGTTTGCATTTTCTCCTCGCACCTGCTTAGTGACTATTTGACATTAATGACAATTACTATTTTGTTTGTTCCCAGGCTTTGCTCCTCAATGGCTCCCTCCCAGAGGATGACCCAAGTGGATCTGTGAGCTTTGGAGACAACAGGGCAAACGGCGAGCAGCAGCTGGTAGCTAGTCCCTTCCCTCCTGTATCCGCCTCTTTGTGTGACCGCTCAGCCCTTCTGTTGTGTTGGTGTTATGCCGCCATCACTCTTGTCTGGAGAGCGCAAATTAATCTCACGGGCTACCCTGTCAGGATCCCCTCATGGTAGCTATGACATTGTCTAATTAGGATGCTCTTACTGTTTCCCTCTGAAGGTTCTCACGCGCAGCCGCCTGGACCAAAGCGTGGATGAGGCCCTTGATCTCAAAGTATGCGAAGTGAATCTAATCACATTTGTGCCTTTGCCCCCCCCTTTTTTTTTTTTTTTAAACGTCTCTCTTCATTTGTCCAACTCTTAGCGGGAACTCCTGAGACACAAACAGGAGGTGCGCCATATTCAGGCCATCAAGGTAAATGAATGTTGGAAAAGTCATTAGAAAGTACACTATCGACAATAGTTGAATACTGATTTGGATCAGAAAATTGGATTT
Organism: Hippocampus kuda; assembly: GCA_901007745.1. Lineage (NCBI taxonomy): Eukaryota > Metazoa > Chordata > Actinopteri > Syngnathiformes > Syngnathidae > Hippocampus > Hippocampus kuda. The sequence goes on from CAAKHF010024603.1 coordinate 37,513, forward strand.
GATTGAAAAGATGTGAGTGCATCGTTACACAAACTAATTAATGGGTTTTTGAATCATATTGCACGTGGACATTTGACAGATTATCGAGGCCCACAAAATATTGTTTTTTACTCTACGGAACACAATTTTTGTTGAGTTAGTTCTGACAGCTGTTAACTAATTTTTGGGTGCGGAATCCATAAATATGATATTATGTATGTATGTATAAATAAAATGGAATAGTTGTTTTAAAATAGAAGATTTGAAAACAAAAAAACCCATGTAAATTGAAATAGAACTTATTTGTACAAGCTAATATATATATATATATATATATATATATATATATATATATATAGATAGATAGATAGATAGATAGATAGATAGATAGATAGATAGATAGATAGATAGATAGATAGATAGAGAGAGATATAGATAGATAGATAGATAGATAGATAGATAGATAGATAGATAGATAGATAGATAGATAGATAGATAGATAGATAGATAGATAGATAGATAGATATATGTTTATCGTTCGTACGAAAAAAGTGTGTTGACTGTGCCGGCGCCATGGCCGTGAAGTCTTGCCATGCCCCCACTTTTAACAGTTGGCAAACAGAGGGGATTTTCAAAATAAAATGCTGCACTGCGAGGTGCAGACTTCGACTCCAGGCGCCGGCCTTCCTGTGTGGAGTCTGCATGTTCTCCCCGTGCAGGCGTGGGTTATCTCCGGGTACTCCAGTTTCCTCCCACATTCCAAAAACGTGCATGGTAGGTTAATTGAACAATCAAATTGTCCCTAGGTGTGATTGTAAGTGTGAATGGTAGTTTGTCTTTGTGTGTACTGTGATTGTTTGGTAACCAGTTTAGATCGGCTCCGGCACGCCCGCGATCTTTTTGAGGTGTCTCTGCTCTGAATATGATGTATTTGGATGTTGAGTATCTGTCTACTAATCTCCTTGTGACCTTGGCTCATTAGGATGCCCTGCAGCACCGACTGTCTTTGCAGGAGGATGCTGTGCTGCAGCTAAAGCAGGAGCTACTGAGGAGCAACATGGCCAAAGATCAACTGGAAGGGGAAAATGTAAGACCAGTCATGACTTTTTGAATTATTTGACCATGTTGGGCCACAGTCACAGTCTGAAGATGATAAAATGTACTTTACAGGTGGTGCTCAAAAACAAACTGAGCGAACGCAACACATTGCTCGGCGAGTATGAGGTATTGTGTCCAAACATGGATGCGCTAATCCAATCTCAAGGTGTGTTATGGGTATGCAGACACATTTCTTTTCATTTCTTTGGTTGCCATAGCAGCAACTCGGGAGGAAGGACAGGATGCTTCAGCAGCAAAAGCACGACGAAGCTCAGCACAAAGCGCATGACGTTAGCCACAACCGGGTAATGCCATAAAAAGCACATGACATGGATATTTAAATGATATAAACAGTGAGGTAGTGGCGACCAGAACTGCATCACAGTTCTGAGGTTCTGTGTTCAAATCTTGGCTCAGGTCTTCTCCCTGTATAGAATGTGCATGATCTCTGCACTCTCCAGTGAGATTGAGTGCAAGACAAATGTATCTTTCCAAAGAAATAGACAGCGTTTACCCCATTTGTTGCCAGAATAAATGCATTTGGAACCGCATTATACAGTATGAAGTTATTCCAACTCCTAGTATTATTGTATTGTCATATTATCAAATGTCTGACAGTCATTCAGGAGTGAAGGTGGTTACAGGAGCTCTCCTCCAGTATTCCAGCACAGTGCACCCGTAAGTACACGTGTTTCTTTTCCCCATAACATTCCCAGCATGTTGCCAGAAATTGCAGTCGTCATCTGATGTCACAGGGTGAGGAGCTGCAGCTGGTGAGGGAAGCCCTGCGTAGTTTGAGAGACAACTTCTCCGGCCACGACCCACAGCATCACACCCTGGACACCCTTGAGCAGGGCGTGTCAAGCCTCATGGACCGCCTGCACTCAGAAGCCCAGCGACGGCAGAACAGAGGGGTACGCTTGTTTACAGGGAGGTCAATATCACTGGAAAGTGCCTTTGGTGTACTGTACTGATCAAAAAATGACTCGTCATCATGAAAATGTTGCAGAATAATTCAACTAAACCAATCATTTGCATGCATACCAGGAAAATAAGTCCACCCTGTCATCCCTTTAGGAAACCCTCAATGGCATCGCAACTAGCAAATTTGCCTTTCTTCAATGGAGGCTGAAACAGTGGCTACTTGAAAAAGAAATATTGACACTAGTATTTCACGATATTCATTATATTATGTGTGTAGTTTGAGATTGTCAAGTTTAATTTCTACTTTGTCACAGTGAAATGTCAGTTGTCAAAAAACTTAAAAAATGTCAGAAATTTGAAATATTTTTGTTCAACAGTACAGTCCGCTTGCTAATTGATGACACTGACTCAGGTCAAGAATGCCATGTGAGCATTTTCTGTGAATAACGGCATTGACTTACTTCCAGGAATTTAAATCGCCGGGTCGCAGAGCCAACTCTTCAGACCGAGACTCATGGCCACCGAGCTCAAGTGAGGCACATTCAAATTTGTCATCAGTTTTCTGTTTCATCACTATTGGCTGTGAGATGTTATAAAGCCTTTTTGTGTCGTATGCGTTTTTTGTTTTATTTGCAGAAATGGCACACTCTCACAGCAGTCCAGGATTGGATGGCATCGTGTCCACTAAAGTGCTGTACTACACTGATCGCTCCCTCACCCCTTTCCTCATTAACATACCCAAACGGTGAAAAGTAAAAACATTTCAAGTGTTATTCATGACACTGTATATGTATGGCTGGATGGAATTCAGTACTATAGACGTTTCGACGTGCTGCGTTCATGAATGAAGAGATCCAAAGGTTCAGTGTCTGGCGGCGTGTCCTCACAGGCTGGGCGAGGTGACGCTGCGAGACTTCAAGGCCGCTGTGGACCGGCAAGGCAGCTTCAGATACCACTTCAAAGCGCTCGACCCGGAGTTTGGCACCGTGAAAGAGGAGGTGGGAAATTATACCGCCCGGAAATTAAACACTGCAGGAATAGAGCGTGATGTGCTAATAATAGCGTTGCCTGGTTCATCCCAGTTGATAACAGTGAACAAGCAGTCTTTGTTTTCCTGGATTATACATTCGCATCATTAAAATATTCAAAGTGCTTTACGTTTTGTCCATCATTTTTGTGTTGCAGTCACATTCCAAAATTGTTTTTCCCTGACAAAAGTCCCCATAGTGACAATGTGTGTAGATTTTTGCAAAATCACATGTCGCTCCATACGTTGTCACAGCCTTTGCCATGCAGCTTCAAACAGAGCATTCTGTTTCCACTGATCGTCGTGGAAATGTTTTGACAGCTTCATTGGAGCCCAACTGTGGTATATTCAGTTGATTGGAGATGATTTGGAAATGCACACCCCTGTCTTATATAAGGTCCCATCGTTGCTAGGACATCTCAGAACATAAACCAAGCATGAAGTTAAACGAACCGTTTGCAACAGGATTGTCTCAAGGTAAGGGAATGGTGCAGAAATGTTTCTGATGAGCTTGAGCGGTGCTGCTCAGAGTATTGACAGAAACTCCACAAAGATACGTGCGCCAAGCTTGTGATATCTGATTCCAAAACACCGTTTAAGATGCCGATGATGCATGACAAAATTATTGAGCAAAGGCTGTGACCATTTTTATTTTTGATTTTATTTCTAAAATTTCTACATTTTACATTTCTACATACATAACATTTCTAAAATATTGTTCTTCATGTGGTCACAATTTCGTGTTGTTTGTCAAATTGCGAGTATAATAACGAGTTGAATTTCTTTTGTAGGTATTCCAGGATGGCGCGGTGGTACCGGGCTGGGAAGGGAAGATTGTAGCGTGGGTGGAGGAAGACCATGGGGAGAGGAGGTAGAAGCCCCACCCCCCCCCCCCCCTCCAAAAAAAAACCCCCTCAGTTGTGTTCACTGGCACAGAACTTGAGTGAACACTTGGGACCAATGGACTGAAATCAAGATTGAAATATTTCATGTCAAGCAATACTTGTTAGACACTGTTTACATCTCATAAATGTGGACATGAAATGAGTTATTTTGATAGCAATGGTCCCTAAAAAATTTAATTAACTGCAGTCTTAAGACAGAATGGATCTTCACTGCCATTTTCCACAAGTTCCACATTGCCAAATCGTGGATGTTTGCCACTCGTCCCTTTCAGTGATTTAATAAACATTATCGCATGGACCATCCATCCATCCATCCATCCATCCTTATCCTCACAAGAGTTGCGGGGGGTGCTGGAGCCTATCCCAGCTGTCTTCGGGCAGACGAACAACCATCCACGCTAATACTCACACCTAGGGACTAAATTTAGAGTGTTTTTTGAATGTGGGAGGAAACCGGAGTACCCGGAGAGAACACGCAAACTCCACACAGGGAGGCCGAAGCTGGAATTGAACCTGGTACCTCTGCACTGTGAGGTCGAAGTGGTCCAGTGGTGAGCACGTTTTGAATGTACAGAAGCTAAAACGTCTTATACAGAAAGGGCATGACGATTACAAAAAAGAAATCTGTCGCTCCAGTAATTTGGGGGCCAACCACTGCATAAATGCAACGTTTTGTTGGATTTAATTCACCCAGAGTGCATGGAAATTGGATCTCCTGCATATGCCTATTCTGTGTAACGTTGCCTTTCAAACTTGGGACCGCACACCCGAAAAATGAGTGCATAGGTCTGATAAATCACAATGTGCAGGCTAAATGAATTTACTTGCACAATACTTCTTGGTACTAGAAGGCGAAAATGAACTGCGCTGCAATTTTGTGCAATCGGGTGTGTCACTTATTGGAGGCACTGTTAGCTCATACCAATATGTGCCATGGAATCAGAGGTGTTGTACCCAAATCAATTTGTCTGCCTTTTCCCCCTTGAACAATTCTACCGACTTGTCGCATTTTCAGTATTTTATTTTGACTTTCACGTTAATCTTTCCCAGTCCGCAGATGTCATAAAATATCCGCCGTCACTGTAAGTCTCCGCCTCCGCTTGTTAAAGATGGCAACGGCACTGTTTTCATTGACAGCGCTTGGGAAGTCCACCAGCAGGTAGTAGATGTCCTCCACCTCTAACATGGCATCATCCTGCACAGGAAACCAACGTTTTCATGGCATACTCTAATATGCTGTGCCTCACCATGAAGCAGTCCGTGTTCCTGCGGGATTTATCAGGCCTTACCTTGGACATCTTAAGCTGCCACTCCGACATGGAGCTAATCTTGGGTAGCTCCACGGTCAGCTCCAGCTTGCATGGAAATCCCTCATCAAGGGTCTTCACCTCGAGTCGATACTCGGGCTTCTCAGGCTGCTCGAACGTGGTGGAGGAGATTACCTCGATCAAGCCCTTTTTGCGAACGGCGGGCTGACAGACGATTTCAACCGGCGGCCCTGTGTCATCTTTGGCCAGCCGCAGAGAGTTGATCTGCTCCAGGAGAGAGTCCGGGCTCTGACTGGCTGTAAATAAGTGTTCTTGATTGTTATCGATGACAGTGGGAAGTGAAAGATGAGCTTGAACACAAAAAAGGCCTACAGCGGCTTGTCAGGACGCTGACTTATTACCCTACCTGCATTTGACTGTTTGTCTGTCGTCAGTCGCTGCTGCTGCTGGAAACCGAGGCGGCGGCGCAAGTCCTCTGGGCCATTTTTGGGGCAAAGGCTGACGACATTATACTGCTGAGACAACATGAATCCATGCTGCTGCTGGGCAAAGCTTAGAGCTAACATGTAGACCTGGTCCATCCCAGCCTTGTCTTTTTTACAGTCCTCGAGCACCTTGGGGTTAAATGCTATGTCCAGCACTGTGTAAGCACCTGGAAAGTGATAGAGGGGGAGGTGGGCGTTGCATCACCTATACTTGTCTGCCTGAATGGGTTTGACATGTACACCTTTCCTGCCACTTGAAACTTTATTCATTTTCTTTTTTTTTTTTTTTTTTTTTTGCAGCTGGCTTCATATCTGACCGTATGTACTAACTGAATATAAAAATCATGGTGCTTTTCACTATGTCACAGTAAGTTGTATGGTTATCATGACCTTTTCCTATTTGTGTGTTATTTATACATTCTCAATGTTGCATCATTTTTTAAAATGCAAAACCTCACATTAGTTATACCATGAATCCCAACCAATCATTTTGGGCATGGTTCAGACCCGCTGTGAAAAGTGAAAATCTACTAAACAATTATTTTTTCTCAAAAACATCCTCGGCATGTTTTTATAACATTTTTGAAACACCATTTTAAAACAATACAAACACCTTTAAACATAGTACATTGCACTTTATTTTTATAAACTCAGAAACACATCTGTAAAATACCCCCCGACCCCAAAAAAATGCACTATGCTCTGAATTGTTTAACACCTCTAGATGAAAATACCATCTTCTGAACTTTTCTCATATTCATCTTTTGATCATAAACCCAAATGTCTGAAGTATATAACAAAAACAAAGGACTTGACCGTACCTTACAAGAGGAAGGGGACTGTATACGCTATTATATAAACATTTGACCTTTTTCAAACATTACACTTTAAAGATGCACAATAATCAAATCGAGAATAACGTCTAAACTAATATTGCCTTCCTTGTGAAAAATGTTTCCTTTATGCATTATTTTACCACAATTTTAAGGCCGTGCATATGTGGTATAGGCATAGAGGAGAGATCATTCCTTCTTCACAGCTTTATTTTTAGAGCTCTCACCTTCATCTTTGTGTGTTTCCAGGCTTCCAGCATACACAGGTATTGGCTTATTGGAATCCTGGGATGCTGGTACACGCTTCCAGCTGCATATGTTAATGTACAGCGAGCCTCCATGTGGGTCCTGGTGGGAGCACAGAGACAGTTCTGAACTGTGAACAAAACAAGCTTAGGCACTATTTTCGTGCCCAGCAAAAGTCTAACACAAATCACAGTTTAACTGTGTGAATGGTTGGGAGTTTTCTTCCAGCGCTAGTAGACGGGAGTGTTTCTGCCATTGTGGGAGGGAATGTTTCAATCCAATGGACTCTGGTCCATTCATTTCCTTTAAATTCAGTCCAGAACAGGGAGCGCAGTCTACATGGCATGAAGACGCAGGGGATCGGCATGCACAAAGTACTTTTCTGTCATTTCAAAGGAAGTGCAAGAAGATCTCCACCTGCGAATTATGTAAATTGGACTACCGATCCTGCGTCTGTGTGTGACAACCTCCCCTGTAGTTGTACCACAGGTGCCTTAAAAATATTCAAATGGTGTTGATAGAAATAATTTGTTGAATGAATTGATTTCTACAATAATTCTGAGAGATTTTCCCATGCTGCTTTTGCTATTTTGTAATGAAATACGAGGACATCCACCACACACGCCCGCGGAACTCAGAATCTGTTTACCACTGCATAAAATCAGAACCACCAAAATCACGTTGCACCACCTGTGACAAAAGTTAAACCGGCTTTTAGCTGGTATAAATTCGAGGCTACTTTCTGTCAAGAAACCATCAGGTGTGCTGTGGGCGTGTAATAAAAAAAAAAAACACACTTAAAACATCCAGTGAGGTGCAGTGCGGTCTGCTATATTCCCCGAGATGGTCAACTAGACTTGCCACTGCACGAAAATGAAGATATGCCAATTTTTATACTGAGCGCATGTGCACCTGCCTACCAAAATATGGCCTCACATCTCGAAATAAGAGACTGAAAGAACATAGCACAGTTGAATGTATTTTGGGCACATGCTTTTACTGTATTATAAACATCAAGAGGTTGAATATAGGACTGTATTCATAATCACTTCCTGTCCACAATGTAGTACCCTGTATTGTGAATGGACACATTTGTCCTGTTTGAATGTGCAAAGGGTGTAAGTAATACTGTATCTTATAGTGTCCTCAAAAACTCATTCACTGCCACGGATAGCCATCAAAGTCAATTATGCATGTTAACTGGGAGAGATGGCAGGGAACATTTTAATAATACAAATACACAATGCATCTTGCAAAATATTGAATAACCCGATCGCCGGCCGAAAAGCAATATATCCCATGATTCATTTCATTGATACAGAAAAAAATGATTGAAAGTTTCTTGGGGTACTGTTTGATTTTTTGCACAAGATAAATTCACGAGTAAGGGGTGAAAATAAATTGAATGTAAGTGTCACAATGGACATCAAGCGTTTTGCTTGTATTCTTCATAAAATACTGTATAGTATTCCAAAACACTTTGTTGGTATAATTTATTTGCTCAATATTTAGTAGACAAAGTAAACCTACTGCCGTACTGTAGATGCAGTAGTTTTCCGTAATTCTTTACTAGCGGTGACATTTGGATGGTTTTTGTTTTTGTTTTTGCGTTCGTGTGACGTCATTGTTAAAAGGATCACGGGCCTATGCTAATGAGCTACACCTGCGGAGTCAGTGCGGGTCAGAAATTTCCGGCAACTTACCATCATGTCAGTGCGTATGCACGAGTCAAGCCTAGGTGGGGCGTTGTAATCCATGCCGGACTTCAGCTGTTTCTCCATGAAGCTACGGTAAGCTTCTGGGTCGTTCTGGCAAAGATCTTCCAACATGGACCACAGCTGGTTAACCTGCTGGACAACATTTCCCGGGCCGCCGCCGGACGACATTTCCAAACCCAAAGGGTGACAGTTGGGCGAAACGTACGTCTCCCGGAACAAATAACGAACACTGTCAACTCACTAAAAAGGCCAATTTTCTATTATCACACGCGTTTTTAAAAAGAAAAAATAAAATCGTTGCAAAGCGACCACGTCATCAACCGGCGTCAGCTCCTGAAGTTGGAAGCGAATCCTGTTCGCAAAACGAAAATTAAATTGATGGGCTAGCAAGAAACAAACACTCCCCGTTTACTAATTCGCCCTAATACAAGCCCAGGACTCTTGGTTAAATATCATTAAACGCACACTAACTACCCTTTTTACTAATAAGTATCTTAACTCGTGGGCGCGATTCATGTCGATTCTGCCTGTGTTGTTGGTTGCTGTGGAAACTAGCAGAGTCGCACAAAGGCCACACCGGTGGCCAAGAGAGGAGCTGCAGCTCAATGAACTCCACTTGACACAAGCTGGAATAAGACATAATTCATATTTGGTACAAAAAAAATCAACAGGACATCTTGATAGAAATAAACGGTGGGCCAAGAGTAGTTATCTTTTTTTTTCAGGTGGCGGGAACTGTGAGAGATTATTTGCAGAACAAAGAAAGTGGATCGAAAAGCAGTAGGAATCAGGTACAGAAGGAATGAAGTTAGGAAAAAAAAAAAGTGGGCCTAGAGGACCGATGAAGAACAAAGGTAGGAGTTAGGAAGGAAAAAAGGCACAAAAGGTTCAAGTGACCGGTAGGGGTGTAAAGTTGCATGGAGGGAATTGAGGTCAGGAAGGAAGGAAGATGTCAATGGAAGGAAGGTAGAAGTGAGGAAGAAAGTAGGGACAAAAGAAGGAAATCAGAAAAGTATATATCAGAGAAAGAAGAATGCAAAACAAAACTTTGAGGGATGGGAAAGGCTCAGAGCGAAAACTAAATGTAATCAAATTCATTTGATCAATCAAGTGTATACCCATTTTTGGCCCACCCTTTACATATCTGATGAGATGTTCACATTAAATAAGCAACATCTATAGTTCAAATGTCCACTGTTACTGCTGGTGTTCTTGTGTCGGGGTCCCTCCTCAGTGCGTCTGTAAAGACAAGTAAACAAGATGGAGGCACTTAAATTGGCTCTGTCTGAATGTCAGACACACACACGCACATGCACATGGTCCCTTCTTCGGCTTGGTGGACAGCCAGAAAACTATTTGCTCCTCGTCGTACAGCAGGCCACCATATCTGTCATGGTGCTCTGACGCATTAAGATCTCTGAATATTTATTGTGAATGTAAAATATTTATTTTAGACTCCATTATTGTATATATTGGCAACAAATTTTTTGCATGGTGCATAGTTACTGCATCGCTTTGACATTACCGCTTGCACCATGTTGTTTTTCTGCTCGCAATGCATTGTGTGATATTTACCTGGCTGACCATCGATGGTCACTGGTTTTCCAAATGCGTTGTGGGTAATTTTGAGTGCACCACATTTTTTCTCTTAGACATTCGGACACCCCTACAAATTAGTGTGACCCCATAATGGTGCACTATCACAAATAGTTTGGACATTTAAGCTGCTGAAAAATGATTTTTTTAAAAATCTATCATTGTGACAATATATTTGAATTAATTGATCAAATCATTGAATCGATCAGCCCAACTATAAACTACTGCTTTTTCTACACTGTAATGTGAACTGCCATGTATTGTGAATAAATAGATTTACCTCCATGATCTCATAGATCCACCCAAGGAATTTGGCCACCTTGGTGTAGACTCCCGGATGGTTGGGCTCAGCGCAGCCATTCCCCCAGCTGACGACACCCATCAGCCGCCACACATTGTCATCCTGGCATACCAAAGGCCCACCACTATCCCCCTGCGACAGTCACAGCATTGAATACAAATATCATCCATGACCGACTCATCCCGCCTTGGAAACATCCCAACAAGGTACAGTGGGAATCATGCACCTGACACGCGTCCACTTTTCCCTCAGTGTATCCGGCACAGAGCATCCGCGGTGTGATTTCTCCGTTGTACATGCAGGAGCTGTTGCATTTGTTGGTGCCTATGATAGGGACGGGGGCCTCTTTCAGGGTGTCCGATGAATGAACTGAGAGAAACGCACACAGACACCACAGCTCCTCTGTATGCGCTGCCCCTGTAGCAGATGTTTGTCTGAGTGTGATGCCTTCCTCACCGCCATCAGGTTGTGTGTATCCCCAGCCAGAGATCCAGCACTGCGTACCTCCAGGAGGGTCATAGTCATACTGAGGCAGACACACAGGGCGAACTGTATCTAGTTTTTGAGTGGGAAAAGTAGGAAAGTGCAACTTTATATCCCAGATGTGCATTGACGTTTATTTGTCTTTACCTTTTTCTCTAGCACATCAAGTTTTTCATCTCTCTCTCTCTCTCTCTCTCTCTGATCTACTGTATAAAAGCTTGCGCAACACAGATTTTTACCATGCACCGTAATTCATAACTATAAGATAAGACATCCTTTATTTGTCCCACATGACATTGCAGATAAAAAAAATCCACCTGTTGCTCAATCGAACCCATAATTCATGTTTATAGACTTAATTTGTATTTTCTTTTTTAAATCATTCAGATTTGACAGCAACACTCTTTTCTGTGGTGTGTCAAATTTTGATGATGGGTATTTTCACTTCACAGGGTTCAGGTTAAAATTGTAATGATGCACGTCAGAAAGCCAAAGGATTTCTGACTTTATTTTACAGTGACACACTCCCTAACACTAATTACCTGTACTCATTTTGGTGTCCTTTTTACATTGTGTGCTACTATTTGTGTGACTGCTAGTGTATGGATTTCCGAAAGAGAGAAGTAAAGCTCTTCACTGTTTTGTTACTTCAACAATTAAAAAAAAAAAATGTATTCGTCTTAGCTATCTGTGCCACTTGTTGCTCCCTTAATTGCCCAGTGGGGATAAAGTGTTCTCCTTGTGAATTAGTTTAAGCTTTAAAGGAGACATAATGTGGAAAAGTGACTTTAATGGCTTGTACATGCGTATTTGGGTCTCTGGAATCCCTGCCCACCCATCAAGTGAGAAAACAAACAAGTCAGTCTCTTTTCTGCCTGTTGCTGGAAATATGAAATGGATGGGTTTTGTCAGATAGGGCATATCCGGGATTCAAATTGTGCTAAACAAATCTTGCAAGTGACTTGCTGTGGCGACCCCTGACAGAGTAAGCGGAAAGTCACAACAACATTGTGAGTGAGCCGTTATACGCATCTTCCCTAGTGTTATGTTGCACTGCCATGCAGAAATAATGGTACGGAACTCCTGCTCATGTGAAAGCCTGTAGCTAAGCAGAGCTGCCTTGACCTGTTTTAAAGGGGTCTGTCCTTTAAATCTTTGCAAAAAATGCTGGTTGCCAGATGGACCTGAAAAATTGAGTGGTGTCCGCAGTTTCATCAGGGCGATGTCGCTGTCGTGGCTCACGTGGTTGTAGTTCTTGTTGTAGACTATCTTCTCCACCGCGTGCCCCGTGGGCTCCGTCGTCTTCGGCAAGCTGCGCGTCACCACGCCTGTGTGGACCGCCCAGCTGGACACCTGCGGCAGCCTGTAGCTGACATTTTGAAAACACAAAAGAGGAGTCCAAGCATGAAAGGGAACACTGTCGCTTGGACTGTGTGCACCACAGCTGTTTCCAGTAGTTGTAACCTCTGAACTGACAGTGCAGCAAAGGTCAGCCTGATCTTACTTGTGCACACAGTGAGCAGCTGTGACGATCCATTGGCTGGTGATGATGGAGCCTCCGCAGGTGTGGCGGTTGCTGTAGTAGAGGCTGACCTGCCAGGGCCACCTTCCCAGCGTGGCCTCGACTCCTCCGATTATTCTGGCCAATTTGGCTCGTGTGCCGCACTCTTGAAAGGCCAAGCAGAAATGGAACACAAAGCAGTTGAGAAAATGTCTGACATGACACTGATTTTCCATAGTGTGATGGCCTCACCAAAACATTGCAAGGCGATGACCTTGTCAGTGATGCAGCTATGCCTAAATGAAATCAAACTGGTCATGGTTGAAATAACCAACCGCAATATGGGCCAAAATGTCCGCTCACCGTTACCTGAACTGCCACATGTTTTCCAGAGTTCCCCGTTGTTCTGAGCTAATCTGGAGAAAGCCCTCGGTGTAGTTGGGCCCAATATCGGTCAGATTCACGCCTTTGTGCTTCGTCAATCTGTAATGACAAAATTATATGAATTACATGAGTCAGTTTCTCCAGTTTTGGCTTCTTGGATTAATTGAAGGCCAAATTGTCCAGTTCTCCAGAAAAAAAGAACGGAAAGATGATGACGTTTTCAGGCAGTTTCAGGTTTGAACGGTGCATTCCTGAAACTGTGCACGACTGAGTGCAGTAGTGCGATGCGAGCATAATGTCTGGAGCCAGACGAACCTCAGATAACCCAGCTGCCTGCAGACCAGTGTTCCCAGTGATGAGTTCCATCTCTCATAGCACACCGGCAGCCAGTTGGGCAATCTTCCCAGCTGGATCTCCAGCAGAGAGTTCTCTGGGCTGATTCTGTAAAACACTGAACCTGATTGATTGAAAATCCCTCCAAAGGCAGGCTCCCGGCCAGCATTTAATTAACCGTCCGCCAGTGAGAACTGACTGGAAAACAAAACCAAGACCAAAAAAAAGGCTATGCTAATGTAGTCATGCCAGTCTATGGGCAAGTCTCGAGAGTAAAAAGAAGAAGGAAAAAAAAGAATCTGCTTTTGAACAGTAATTTTCTGCTCAAATTCACGAACTGTGCCTTCCACGACAACGGATAACAATAAGCAACTTCACTATCCCTTTCTTCCATCAGTGACAGTGGAGTAGAATCTTGCCTCCAATTAGCGGTGGAAAAAAGGGAGCGGACACAGACCTTTCCTGGGGTCGGCGATGGCAATGTCCTCTGTCACATTGCAGAAAGAAGTCTCTTTTGTGTCCCCAAGTCCCACTGCACTGTGAGAGGAAGATGGCCTCAGGAGAAATTTGACTGAGTGGTAAAACATGATGTAATTAATTAATAAGACTGTCAGTTTAAGAGCCATCTTTGAGTTTTAGTCTGTGAAATTCTCCCTACAAATAGCACCGATTCAGCATGCAAAGTTTGAGATGTAAAAAGGAGAGGACTTTTTAGGGATGAATCGGGGGATTAAAATGATAAAAATGTTTCCTCCACTACAGCAGACCCCGAACACTTGCGGCGTATCAACCACGTGAATTTGCGGATGTAAATCCATTTCGTTTCAATTTCTTTTCCTTTGTTTTTTTGCAGGGGAGCAAACTCATATTTCATGGAATATGTATATGAGAGGTTTACTGGCGTTTGTAGAATTTTTTTTCTCCCAATGCTTTTCAATTATTCACAGATTTTTGCTATTCGCATGTCTGCCACGGTACTTCTCCCCAGCGACTAGCAGGGTTCTACTGTGTGGTGTTTGGTTGTAATATCATCATTCAACACTAGATGGCAGACATGGCTGAGTTGCGCTTGCACCAGGTCTTATCCAGCACTATTAAAATTGGAGCAGGCCTAATTTTTTTTTTTTTTTGCAGATTTAGAAAGACAAGCAGGACTAACATTGTACCTCAATAATATTAACATGTCGATTGAGTTGATTTTTATGAAACAATGCATACAATTAGTTTTTGCAATTAATGTTGGTTTGCTGCTCAGCAGTTTTTTTTTTTGCCATCCTTCAATCATAATTTTCATGCACGAGAGCCCTTTGCATGTGGGGGGGATCACAATATGTGGTGATTTTTGATTGTTCAAAACCCCCTTTTTTTTTTTTTTAAAGGTTGGGTCTTTTATGCATGCAGTGAGAAATCTATTATGACAACTGACCTATATGAAGGACAGGTTTTGCACGCAATCATGTATTTTGTCCCTATTTAAAATGGCATTTTTGTCATATATGTGGTTAGGAACTGTGTGCGGTCCGATGTGATTCCCCCCCAGTCGCACTGATGAGAAATTGGGGCCCCATCCATCATTTGAATTGCCCAATCCTGCCATAGAGCATCATTTAACATTAAAGCCACTTTTATTGGGAGATCCTGCAAAATTGCATAAACTGAAAATCCCTCATTTTAAACGTCCACTCCTTTCGCACAGCACTCCTTTCAACTGCAATCCTGCCTCTGTTACAGCTCTGATTCTACCCCGGAATGCGGAAACATCGCATAGGTGGCTTCAATTCCCCCAGCCCATTTTGTGCCATTTATACGGTGTAGTAACATGAAGGGAAAAAATGTGGGGCTTTTACAATTGGTGTCAATATTGCAAGTAAAATGGATTGTCACATTTATTTAGCAATACTATTACTCTTTGTCAGCAATAACTACTGTGTACTATTATATTGCAATCAATAATCGGGCACAATAAAGAGACTTGTGTACGGTGATCAATTTAGGACCGTTTTTGTATTATCCTCAAAAAAAAAAAAAAAACGGGCCAGGTGGGCTGTACTGGGCTGAGCTAAATGTAAACATGATCAAGATAAGGTGGTGCTTATTTATCATACACACACACACACACTGCTCACCTAGGAACCAAACGCCGACAGCCAATCCTCCCAAGATTCCAAGTGCGCACACTGCTGCCAGCAGCCTCACCAGCCTGTGAGCTACAGTGACAAATTGATACATCTTGGCTGCCATCGATATGCATGCTCACAAGGCACAAATTACAAGCGCTCTCTCCGCTTGCATGCCATCACCGGCTGGCATTTCCTAAACCTTTGTGCTCTTTCACTCTTGGAAACACCAAGTTCACCTCCTTAACATCACAAGCAATTTAGATACACATGTTAAACAAACATGTCAAACAAAATGAAGTAATTAAGCAGTGTTAGCATTTACATTTTGCTGCTCTTAATGAATGCTTTATTGTTGCATTAGAACACCTGCACAGTCTAATAAGCGCCTATAAAAACTGGATCAACTTTCAAGCGAAAATGCCACTCAATTTTGATCGACATAAATCTACAGGATTTATTTAGCTATGTTTGAAGTGCTCGGACAACCCATTGAAAGCAAAGACACATATTTCAATGCATGAATATTATAAACGGTGCAATATTATCTTCACTGCTTTCTCAGTTGACTCTCAGTGTTGATGCAAGGGCTGAACGACAGTTAGCGTGTCTTTACAAATTGAAAGTACAAGCTTGGTTAAGTTTTAGCTGTTAGAGGTTGTTCACTGGTGCCCAGGTGTAAAGACGGTAACTTACCATGCGTCGCATTCTGAAATTTTTTCAAGCAGTTCCTCTCTCCCCTGCTTTGTTCGACAACTTCTGCCTTCTCGGCGGGAAAGGGATGACTGACGGCTACCGGGTTCTCAATGACTGATAATGTGTCTCCATCAGGACTCTGTCAGAATAATATAAGGCACATCACACATCACCTGCGCCTTGACCAACTTTAACTGGTTCCTCTTTCTACTAATCTCAGTAGCATTCAGGTTGCGGTGTTTTCCTTGTCGGCCTGCTTCGCCATTCTTCTTGACAGTGCGGCAATAAAGCTACTCGAATACAATCAAGCTAGCTATCGGGAAGACACATTCTCAGTAATTCCCCACCATTGTATACTACTCCCATGTGAAAATATCACTTAAGCTCCGCGAAACATGTTCCTATGGCCTCTGGAATAAGCATGTACGGTTTAGCTTTCGAGAATTATACATGCAATTCTATTCGATGTGACAAAGCGACGTTCCGCGTGTTTAAATACATGCAGGTCAAATCAAAAGTGCCAGTGAGTCTCTTTTCTTACCATTTTGTTTGCAAGCTCATCTGCAGACTGCAGCCGAGCTACAGGCGACTGTCAGCCCGGTGTCCGGTGTTGGACCATTTAAGAGAATGCAACTGTGGATTTTCCCTTCACAAAGAGAAAATTAGGTCAGCAGAGGTGCAGTGAATGAGGCTGTTGTTTGTCCATCGAAGGGGTGGGTCATGAGGCCTCTGAGACCGAACTGAAACCTGGTCTTTGTCAGGTGCTGCACGGGTTGCCAAGACGACACTGGCCTGCTGGGTAACACGTTTTACCTTTGCCATGAGGAGTATTTACTCAAAACTTGCAATGATCTGACAGTTAGCAGGTAATGAGCAGAGGTCATGAGTGGAGATTATTGAAAAGCTCTCTTCCCACGTCCACATTTCGTCGTTTTGAGATCCAAAGCCACCGTCTCTCAGCACTGGCGAACAAAATGAAGTGTGCTCCTCCATATTCCTGGTGACAGATGATACTTTCTTTTCCATCTCTTTGCTCTTTGAAAAAGCATCTAACCTTGGTCTGTTTCACATAAAATCTGAGTGTTTCAAAAGTGGATCGTTGAGAATAATTAGCGGATGAGAGGCAGGAGACTCCGGCACTTGGGAAGGAAGTGAGAGATCAGAGTTTGTCTTCGCTTTTCTAAAGAGTCCTTAGTGTTTCATTGGTGGGAAATAAAGGACTGATTGATTTGAAGGTTGTGTGCGGTTAGCCAGGACTTCCAGGTAGCCAGCATCAATGCCAGAAGGAACATTCCGTCGTCAGATGGTGGGTGTGCTGTCAGTTGAATGTAGAGAAACAGAAAGAACCAATTTAGGAAGAGGAATGCTCCAGGGCAATCAATAACTGCAAAGCTGCCATCTTGATCCGGTGGGTTGAGAGAGACAGGAAGGGGAGGTAAGGTGAGAAAACAATGCGAGTCGTGGTTAGGGATGAGTGTGAGTATGGTCGGTCGAGGCCAGTGCCATCAAAAAGCAAGGGCAACGTGAATCGGGCTTTGTCACATTGGACAGTCTTCTCCTATGTACAGAAAGACTGTCTGCCCCCCTCAGGCGGAATAAATAAGATGGTTTCACAACAGAAGTGGCCGATAGCTGAAGGCTCTGCCTCCCATTCTGCCTTTGAACACTCAGAGAATCACAAGTAGGCCTGAATTCTGAGAACGCAGTGTTCCAGTGGGCTGATAAGGCCCAGTGAGTTCTTTCAGATACTATGGCGCTTCAACATTTTAGAGCTTTGGTACAAGGAAGGATTTTAGAGTCTCCTCTATTTTACAGATCAGGGTTTTGAAACTGGAATATTAAATTGTTTGTGTGGTCATCTATAAATTAAACACGACCATTTCACTCCCCGTCGGCTGATTGACCAAATATAAAAATTAGCCTTTCGCCCACCTCAGTGGTGAGTGCCTATATAAAACGGGAATTAAAAATATATATATATTCACTTGTTGCCAAAGTCCCTCCAGTGCTGAGAATTTTGTGTTTAACTTTGTCTTTGGGTTTAGCTGTGTTGATTGAATATTTAATAGGAATGCTACCTATTTAATTGCTCCTGGGCATCAAACAATACAACTGTCAATAGTCTTTTTTTTTTCTTTCTTTTTCAAGGGGACGTAAACCCAAATATTTTCTTGGCAATACTTCATGTGGCTCCACGAGTCCAAACACAGCATTCTCCTTAATATGGTGTTTGTGGAATATGAGTTTAAGCAGCAAAATCCAACTGTTTTTTTTTTTTCCATCTCAGGGGGAGGCCATTTTGCTACTCTCTGTCAACTGAAAATGACATCACGAGGCACTATTAATCAGAATGAAGTGTTTGGAATAAGGGAGGCACATAGAACACACAACTATCAAGAAAATTTTGGGGTTGACTTCTACTTTAAGCAAATATGTCACGACGGCATACAGAGAATTTTATGAGGTGAACATAACACTATCTGGGTCAAGAAGGACCAGACATTTGGCCTTGTGATCTTCCCATCATGGGATTTGGTTTCACAAGTAAATCCTCCCAACAGCAGCCAGCACGTCATGTGTCAATGTGGGCTGAATCCATCCATTTATTTGTGTACCTCATTCAGGCTTCAACAGAGAGGAGGCTGGCTGGGTCCCAGATTGGAGCCACATCTATCCCCGTTCAGACGGAAGTATTTTCCCTGCTCAGCGTGCAGAGATCTGCTGCGCTCTCATCTCAAACCATTACTGTTGGTGCCTTTTTCCGTATCCAAACTTTTGAACATCAGTCACAGTCTCTGGGTGCCTGCTCGCTAATCCCCCACACCAGGTTCTGACACAACAGGAAATAGGAAAGCTGCTTTAAAAGGCTGCTTGGATGACATATGCTTGACTGCTGGTGTTCAAGTCCACTGAGAAGCTGCTGATTGTTCCGTGTGTTGTATTTTATGACGGCGTTGACCGTTACCCTTTCATTTGAGGTGACTGTTCAAGGTCGGCCTGATCACAACTGCATACAGAAATGTGCACAATCCCTTGCTGGTTGTGGAGTTTTGTTTATTTACCTGTATTTCTCTTTCATGATACTATCAGATAAATTGTGAGCACCGGTAAATTACTTGGCTGGAGATGACACACGATCACAAAGCCCTTGCATTTTCAAGGTTTTGAGACATCAATTTCTACTAATATTCCATGGATTTTGGGGTAGCTTTCATGAGCGTATTGGAGAATATGAGATGGAGAATTACTTTCAGAAAGAGCATGGTCATTTGGAGGATCAAAGTAATGAAAGGCAAATGGCCTTCAATCTGCAGTCCAGTCCGGTGCAATCCAGTGTCGTTGTTAGATTTCCCATGTATTAAACCGGTATGGTTTTTCGAGAGTTGAATGCATTCAATTGGTAGCGAATTTATTTATCCCGAAGGAAAACTCAGGAAAGATAATCTCTCCAGTGGCATCACAGTAATCAGTCTTTGCTCTTCAATTTGCTATATTGACAGTATGTCAGAAATGCGACATACATAAGTTTTCCTTTATCGACTATGTGGAAAATTAACAATTAATTGCTAGTCATTAATTGAATGTGACAATCTCTTTGAATATGTACTCTGTACTCTTGTTTTCAATGCCAGCAAAGTCTTGTTTTGGCCAGCATAAATGTTCTTGTATGAGTTTTACTATAGTGGAGCTCAACTTTCCAAAGCTGATCTCATGCTATGCTTCTGAAATGAGACGGAATCAGCCGCAGCACATGCGGCACTGCATGTTGAAGAGACAATAAATCAACAAGCAATTCCTCACAAATCAACAGCACTCTGAACACTAATTGGATCCCCGTACCTGTCATCAAAACACGAAGAGCAATCTTAAACATCAATTGCCAATAGATTACTTTGGCATGTGGACAGGCAATAAGCCAGTCTAGAGCATGTAATGGCAAAGCTCACTCCTTATATGAAACATTGAATGTCGACTATAGGCAGTAACATCTGAAGCGTGCCATCCTGTCTTCCGGATTTGTTACACAGCGATGCGGTCTTCTCTTTGACGAAAGGTTTGGAGATGGGAGGCCACCGGCTGCCACCTTTGATTATGACAGTCAAAATCTTTGGATCGATAACAGCCGTATGTTTTGAAGATGATGTCAAAGGATGCCCTACAGTCAGGTCAAGATGTATAGCCATCTTTAAACAGGCTTATTATGGGATGTGGATGTCTTCTATTATGTGTGTGTACATTTACTGCATATGGTGTTAAAATTGACAGATTGGCCGAAGTGCAGCTGAGGTTGTTCTCTGTAGTGCCATGATGCCTTGCACCTGAGTGTGCAGCGGTAATAAGGGTGGTGATGGGCAGTTAATCCTTTGAGTAGACTGCCATCCTGTGGTATGTTTGAGGACATTCCCTTTGCGGTGAGTGACCTTGCAGGGAAAGCACAAAAGACCGATATAGTGACTGTTTCGTGTTCTTTTTTTGGTTAGCATTACTGTCAGGGGAGAGAACAGCTCACTGTGTAGTTGTTTGAGCTCTACCATAATGCGGGCATTGGCATTCTGGGCATATGACGATGCCATTACAGCACCGTGTTGACAAGTCGAAGCGTGAGACACACAGCTCAATAATAAGCTGCTATGTTGAACGTGGCAGGTTGCATAATTTGCTGTCATGTATGAGTTTGCATAGGTCTAATGATGGCTGAAGTCGGTCGGAGTGGGCCCACTCCCACACCAGATGGCGGGTATAGTGTGTGTGTGTGTGTGTGTGTGTGTGTGTGTTGTTGTTTTTTTTATTGCCCACCATGTTCACTCTAATTAAACAGAGGAGATTATGTTAGCGCTGACTCAATCTGCTCCTGCACCCGGCGCATGTCCTTGGACTAGTGATAGAGGTGAATGAAGTGACAGAGGTGATCAACTTCTCGATCACAGCCAAAGATTTTTCTGTACTTCACACTGTGGTTGTCGACAAGGCCTGCGATGCCGGCTGTTGTAGAGCAGTGCGTGGTGAATATACGGTCTGTTAGGGCCCACAGGAACTCGGTATCAACAAAAGTACATTTCAATTTATTTCTAAGCAAAAATTTGTGGTTCTATGATTATCCCGTGTTTCCTTTTTTTTTTTTTTTTTGCCACTGGCACCCTCTTAGTTGGCATCACAACATAAAACACAAAAATGCACACAGGCTCAACACTGACACTGCATCTACAGCGTTGGATTTTTGTGCATTTTAAAATGTACATTCCTGCCAGAATATTTTTAGCTCTTTCGAAATTGTTGACATTTTATTTTGCCCTTACATTGACTTGTGAGTTCAGTGCCTTTGTGGTTACATAGTCACACCAGCTGCCTGTCTTAAGACAATAAAAAGAACTGAAGTTTGGTGGAACAAGAAAATGTTCTTTTCAAATTAAAATACATTTCCCCCACCCACAACTTGGCCGGGGGGTCGGCAACCCGCGGCTCCAGAGCCGCATGCGGCTCTTTAGCGCCGCCCTAGTGGCTCCCTGGAGCCTTTTTCAAAAATGTTTAATTAAAAATCGTTATTTTGGTTAATTTCATGTACAATTCACCGAGGGTACTGGCAAAGAATGGGAACCTGGAGGGGTGAGATGAGCATTTTTAAACGGTATACGTGAGCTACGCTAGTTAACACGCTGCAAAAGTGCGTCCCATGACTCGATTATCTTAGCGGCCGTTATGGCTGTTGCTCATTATGGCATGTGTGTGCGCGGTAACGGGTCGATCGCGGGAGGTTGATTGATCGAAAAGTAGATATTCCGTCAAAAAAGGTCGGGCACCCCTGCTCTACAATATGCACTGCAGGAAAAAAACAAACATTTAATCATATAGGCTCATTGTGTATTTGTAGCCAACTTAGTCATTTTCATAGTAGGCTAATATAGCTAATATCGATACATACAGCATGTGTTGCCCTCATTGTAAGGCTTTTTTTTTTTGTTTGTTTTTTTGGTCCAATATGGCTCTTTCAACATTTCGGGTTGCTGACCGCTGACCTGGCCTAACAGTGCTTCCAAACTCGAAACTCACAAAAGGTGTCCCAATAAGATGACTATTGAAGTTTTAGCTGTTTTTGTTAAAGTGCATGTGAGCAAAGAAAAACGTTTTCAGCAATTTTTTAATGAATCCATTTAAATTAAACCGTTTTCACAGTTAATTGTCCCTTTAGTCTTTTCAAAATTCTTATATGTTTATTGTGAGTCTGTTGCCATCTTTCTGTGGGAATTCACTACCATCTAGTGGACTGCAAAAGGAAGTGTAATTTCTTACTAACTGGTAACAAAATTACCGATAATATTGGATTGTATTTTAATTGTGTGACAAAAATGCATCAGTGATTTTCGACATTTTATTTTTGAGTGCTGGTCACAGTCACCTCTGCCATAGTAAACAGGAATATTCTATTTCGCCGACATTCTTGCACAATGCTGCTGTGCAATAATGTCCTAGGGTCAGTATTAGCATAAAAATGCATCTTGAAATGTTACCCCTGGGCAAAATATGCATTATAAAACAGGATGGTGATTATGGGAGCAATGCTCTAAACACCGCAGCCTAGGTTGTGTTGCCATTTTGGGAGAAAGTGGATTTTGCACTTATTTCACGGTTTAACTTTATGAGAACACCGGGCGATGGAGAAGGTGACTGAAGGACATCATGGCACGGTCTTAAAAGTATTAGGCAAACCTGCGTGTGACTGAGGAGAAACAAATATTCAGAAACCGCTGCCAGCACTTGTAATTAAGAGGTCTGACTGAGCTTTTCCACTCTCACCGTGCTGCACATGGGGCTTTGGGAGTCCCGCAACACTAATTTTGAGCTCCTTTCACATCTGGATTAAGACGCAGGCCAGCTGCGGCTCCGGCACGGTGCCATCAGGGGTCAGCACAGAGCCTCGGGTGACTCTATCGCTTTGCACATAGGCCAAATGACACAAATAAGCCACTGGGAGACTTTAGATCAGCAGCCAAAAAAGTATTAAGAGTGTGGAGGGGGATCAGCGGGGTTATAGGCCGGGATCATGACTAAAGCTGTGAAAGTCTCAATGTTGAAGCTGAAGTAGCGGACTGGATTTCACGACTGTGTCCCCACTTTGCACACCAAATATATATACAGTGGAATGGGGCGTACACCAGCAGCATGATGCAATTGCAATAATTTTAGAGTGGACTGTAGGCTTCGGCTAGATGCCAGGAATATTATTCCAGATTTTATTCTGGCCTCTGACACTGTTTATTGTTGGAATGGTCCACAAATGCAAACTTCATCCTTACAGATGTGACATCCGCAGGGCAGATCGTGGCGCCACACCTTACAGTTGATGAAAATACAGCCCGGTGTTTTGATGAGATTTGAAATGATTTATCGTCCAACTTCCTTTCGCACATTTTAATATGTTTGGTGATCAAACAGACAGAAGAGATGGAATGCATAGAATAGTAAATTGTTTTAATTCTTTTTTTTTTTTTTTTTGACCATGCCATCGAACACTGACGCATACAGAGTTGTGCCTGAATCCACACCGAGAGAACACTTTGCCACACGGGTGTTAAAAAGCTGCAATGAGGAGGGATTTTACTGCACACATGGCAAGAAGAACAACCCTGATTGGACACCAGCTCGATCTTTGACCTGGCCCTGAGGTAGACAGACATCGACATATCTAAACGATGCGAATCACAGCCTTCTAGGACACACCAAAATAAAAGGACATTGGCATTATCACAACATACAAAGATTAAAAAAAAACCATTTCAAACAAAAGTGCTCTATTTTCTTTTGGTCCATTGACTAAACTGGTTATAGTGCATGTTCATGGATAGAATAGATACAGTGAATGTGTGTCATGGCATCAAGTTGCCAGGATGTGCTGTATATCCCCCCCCCCCCCCCCCCCGAAACTCCCCACAGTTAACTTTCACTCTAGACGGGAACGCAATTTGAGCGTTTTTTTACATCGCCCTTGCTGGCAACTTGCATCAGAGCGCCAGCGTCACAATCACAGTATGTTGCTTCCAGTTGCAATGTTTCCGAGACGTGGATCCCAGCTCGAATTTTGGGAATGAGAAACAGAAACAACAACAACAACAACAACAAAAAAAGAAACCCCACCAACAGCACAGACCCACGTACTCGAGCATGTCAACGCCCTACTTAGAAAAAGAGGCACAAGGGAGAGGAGGGGACTTTTTTCTTTGTTTTTTTTTGTTTTGTTTTTCCCATCGGAGACATATAAAAAGCACACGTTAAAGATGCTTCTCAAATGATACTAAATGTAAACAAGACAGCAAATTACTGTGATACAAAAATACAACATGTTTTAACTCTATAACGCCCGTGTTAGGCTCACACAGGGAACAACAAAGCAGGACGGCCTGTACATGACATACACCACAACTAACACCAATCGCCACTTGTCTGGATTTTTTTTAAAAATAAAAAAGCAGTTTGCTTTTAATGTTCTATTTTTGTCCATTCTGTGATTTATAAGATATCTAATTATAGACGGTGATTAAAAAAAAAAAGCCACGCATCAAAGCCATGTTGAGGTGCTTTACATTTTTTTTTTCCTGCACTATTTCACCATTTAAAGTGTGACGGTAATCGTTCGGAAATGAAACCCACAGACGGATTAATACTGTTTGCCAACAAACGGGGAGAAATGGTGGGCAAGTAGAGTTTGCTCTACCTGAAACTGGTGGTGATAATCAGCACATATTTGGTAACAAACAACATATAAATAGCAAAAAAACAATTACACTGAATAAAATAGAAGCCTGCTACCTCGGAACCCATGACGCCATTCGACCATCAAAATGATCATGTGTTGTGAGGCCAAGAACCTGGCATCCATTCAAGTACAACATGCACAGGAACTAAAAAAATAAAAAATAATCATAAAAACAGCCGCAAGGAAAAACACAGTCACAAAAGACTGGGGAGAAGGTTGTGCACCAACCAATTAACGAATCTTTTTTTTTTTCTCCTCCAAAGATTTTAACAGCACAATCCAGGGAGCAACTCGGACAGGTCAACAAACCAAGACATATTTACTCTCAAATTGAGTAACAGTCAATAATTATTCTACCTTATTAAAGGTGACTTTTTAATAATGCAACAACCAGACACCGCCCAGAGTACCTTTTGCTTATTTGGCAAATTAAGAGTCAAGAGACGTCAACCTTAGTCTTAATTTTTTCGAGGTTCGGTCGGGATAGACCAGTTGTCGGTGCTGACATTTTGACAATTATCAGTATGCCTTTTTTTTTTTTAATGTGAAGGCCAAAGAGAAAACTGGGTCGACTTTTGAGAACCTACTTGAAAATGTCACTTATTAAGAAATGCTGCTGACACTGGGAACTCCCTTGCAGTTTTTTATTTTCTAAATAAATAAAATAAGTGAAAATTGAATGTTTTGGTTTTATTGAATTCTAAACTTTTTCTCTTGAACTTCAAATAGCGACTTGTTTAGGTTTTCATCTAACTTCAGACATGCTGCGACCTCCCTGCACTTATATTAGAATTTTAAAACAGCGAAAAGAAAAACCTTTAATGTGGCAAATGTGGAGTTATTTTAACAAACATGTTTCATGGTATTTCAGCAAAGGAGTTGGACTTGTTATTTTTTTTTCTTTTTTCTTGATTCATGATGGCAAGATTTTATATTTCATGTTAATATTTACTTTATCAGTTATCAGCATCCTTGTCTACTAACAGTGGGGATCAATAACGGCCCAGAGAAAAATATGCCAGTCTGTCACTTCTGTGCACTGGACCATTTTAACAAAGAAATTATCAGTCGCAGCATTATCTGGAGCAAAAATGGCAGCAAGGTTTTTGACCAGCAGACACATTACACCAATAACTAATAATCTCAGTGACTGCGTCTACAGACGTCTTTGCTTTTACTGTGACTTGAAATCTTGAAAAATGTCTTTGTAAAGAAACTTAAACCCCCATTTTTACGAGATTGTTCTTGTGTAAACGTGTCCGCACTCGCCACTTTTGTGTGGAATTCTGTGAGGTATGCTGGAGGAAATGGAATACTCTCATAAAGACGCTTTGGGTCTCAATTGAACCAAGTCGGCCTGCCGGTACTGGCTGGCTGATGTAGTACACTTTCTCTAGCTTTGAACTTTTTCACAGTTTTAGCACATTTTTTGGGTGTGGCCACCGAAGACTTTCATCATGACATGGCACAAATATTTTCATAAATTGCGTTATTGTTTCAGCGCTAGCATGTTACCTCTCCCGGGATGACAACTCTCAACTTTGCATTTTTATATTTGACCCAGCAAGAGTCACTATTAACTCAAAAATTCACTGAGTTAAGAGTGAATTAAGTCAGTGAATTTTTTTCAACCATTATTGTGCGTCTGTGTCCACTCCCCACTCTCCCGCCCCCGGGTCCAAGACCTGCTCAGACGTAACAGACATACAGATAAGTCTTTTCTATCCTCCAGTCTGCCGGCACTTCCTCCGGTTTGTGGCCTTTCATGTGCTTCTGCATGGCAGCCAGGCTCGGGCAGAAGTCCTGGCAGATGGTGCACTGGTACGGAGACGCGCCGTTGTGCGTGCGCAGGTGCTTGATCATAGCCGAGTAGTCTCTGGAACGTTGGTGACACAGCTTACACTCGAATGGCTTCTCACCTGGAAAGAGACATTTTAGTGACATTCAAGTTGACGGTGAGCCACGTGAACACTATCTCGGTCTAATATGTTTGAGCATGAAGAGTAAAAATCCATTTGACCCCCCCGCCCCCCTCAAATTCCGGTATGAATTGTATGTGCTTCACTTTGTGTGTGTGTGTGTGTGTGTGTGTGTGTGTGTGTGTGTGTGTGTGTGTGTGTGTGTGTGTGTGTGTGTGTGTGTGTGTGTGTGTGTGTGTAAAAAAAAAAAAATCA
>CAAKHF010024604.1:0-10938 GCA_901007745.1 Hippocampus kuda
AATTCGGGGTGTCCCCTGCCTACTGCCCGAAGACAGCTGGGATAGGCTCCAGCACCCCCCGTGACCCTAATGAGGATCAAGCGGTTCGGAAGATGAATGAAAAAAATTACCAAGGCGATTGCTCTAAGACTGCAAGGGAAGCGCAGCTTCCCCTAAAATGTCAAAAAATAAGTGATCAAATATAGGTGTGCACATACAATTGTGTGTACATGTCATTGACTAAAACGCGCTCAACTTTTCTTCCGAATCAGCTTATGACTGGTTACGACGCGACTCTCTTCTCATTCATTCCCGCAGCTTCATTGTGCTTTAAACTGTGTGGACGCTGAGCGTCTACAGCATGGATGCTGGGCGTCGAGAGAGTTCAGTGTCGTTGTCCCAATGCATTGAAACGAGACAAGTCATTGGATTAATGCGGGTTTTGTCCCGCCCACTGGACGCTCAGCGTCTCTGGGAGTCTATGGACAGTGGTCGTGTATCGGCTGGCGCGGAAGCTCAGCTTTTCTGCATGATGATTGGATGATCTGTCTTAGGCTGAATCTCTTTTTGATTGACAGCGAAATGAGCCAATCACCGATCTTTTGGTGTAGGCATCCGTGGAAGCATCTTTCAATTCTTATTCTGTTCTAAGTTAAACTGGAGACTTCTTCTAATCATCTTAGCGACACTCTCTTTGTTGAAAACGACTAGCGACAAATTAATCTTTTATTTCTGGTGGGTTTTATTGTAGTTGCTGTAGTTGTAGGACACTAGTTAAGTCCCTGGAAAAGACGCCTTGTTGGTATGACAGGGTCACAGATAATTTTCTTGAAAAGGAACGGAGAGTAGAATCCATGTATAAATAAACGGACACATTTTATGATGTCGGCCGAAATTGAGCTTCCCCTCCTTGACAGACCAGCATCCACCACTGGTGTGTGTGTGTGTGTGTGTGTGTGTGTGTATGTATGTATGTATGTGTATATATATATATGTGTGTGTGTGTGTGTCTATATATATATATAGACATATATATATATATATATATATATATATATATATATATATATATATATATATATAGACACACACACACAAAACACAAAATTTTACTTGATTTTATATGTTTTCATCACAAATTTTGTGTTCATTTTTGTTTTTCATGAGTAAAGTCAATGGGCTCAATGTGACCCGCAGTACATTTAATCATCAAAATAGAATGATACAATTCATATTTTATTGAAAAAAAAAACAAATCAGAAAGGGAAAGGGGGATAAAACAGTAACGATCCAAACTTTTTACCCTTGGGCAGTTTTCCACCAGCTCTGCAATTAATTGGATCATCCAGATGATGTCCAAAGGGAACCGCTGTGGTCATCATCAAGCCCTTTTTTTGTCAGGATGAAAGGAGGAAAGGCACATTAGAAAAATATGTTGTCATAATTAAGAATAAAAATTATTAATAATAAGAATGAGGTGGAAATTGCTCAAATCAGGCAGAATGCAACATGTCAATGTCCTTTTCGGGTAAGCCAATAGGAGTCCATCGCATTTATTTTGTTTCCTTACATCAGTCCACGAGGAGAAGGTGGGGCGGTGGGAGGCGGTCCGTTCACAGCACATGCCGGAGATCCTGAACGGTGGAGGCGGTGATGGCGTTGGCGGGGGGCTGTCGGAAGGATCTGGCCAGCTGCATCGTGGCTTTGCCCACCGAGTGGCGCAGCTGCTTGATGAGCATCCACAGCAGCAGCATGATGAGCCCCAGCAGCCCCAGCAGCATCGCCAGGTACACACTCACGTTCCAGCCCCAGTCCAGCTGCAAGGGCAGCGATGTGGATGCCAGCAGAAATTTTCGGGGGGCCGGCATTGGCGCCACACACACATATGCACTCCCCTAATAAAGAAGAAAAAAAAAACTTCTCAGGGATGGAGCGCAGACATTCCGACAGGTTGCCGAGCACTAGGTGATGAAATTCCCGTCGGTCTCCATGATTGAAATGGACATTCTCTTATTCTTCCCGCAGCTGTGTCCCCCTTCCTTCTGCTCCTGTCTCACTCTGCCTGACAGGGAAGCAAAAGGAAGGAAGGAAAGAAGGAAGGAGGAGGAGGGACTGGCATGCCACTGGCTGCATGCACGTCACTGGGGGGGGGGGGGACCACAGCAAAACATTTATTATTTTTTGATGAATTGCATTCATTTCAAATGCAATTCCAAAGATGGGAAAATTCTGAATCCCACCTTCATTTGGGGGAAAATATATTTTAAAGTTGTACAGCTTTGGGGTTTGTCAACATACAATGCGAGAGTTTTAGCTTTTCTTTTGTTTGAATCCAACCTGTTAAGGCCACGGATGGATTTATTGGTCAAGTAGATTTTCAATGGGCAAGCATGGAAGAGGGTCTTCCGTGCCGTGGGTTTTCTCCGGGTATTCCTGTATCCACCCGCATTTCAAAAACATGTGTGGCAGGTTAATGGAACACTCTAAATCACAGGCATCAAACTCAAGGCCCAGGGGCCAGATATGGCCTGCCACATCATCTTATATGGCCCGCGAAAGCAGGTCAACCTGTCAACTTCCATGATGCTTCCAAAAATGTAAATTCTCATATGTAATAAGTAAGAGAGCTATACTCAGCATTTTCTTGATACCAAACCTCTCATGATAGTAACTTAACCATGAGTTGAATCAACAGTTATTCTTGACTTCTTTATATGGTTTCAGTCATAACGGCCCTCCATGGGAAACTGTAACAACACAAACATTTGTTTGACACCCCTGCTCTAAATTGTCCCTAGGTGTGATTGTGAATGCGAATGATTGTTCATCTATGTGTGCCCTGCGATTGGCTGGCAACCGGTTCAGGGTGTCGCCCGCCACAGTATATTTTATACATATATATATAGATATATATATATATAGATATATATATCTATATAGATATATATATAGATATATATATATCTATATAGATATCTATATATATCTATATATATAGATATCTATATAGATATATATATATCTATATATATATAGATATATATAGATATATATATATCTATATAGATATATATATATATATAGATATATATATATCTATATAGATATATATATCTATATAGATATATCCGCAACCTCTGCACTGTGAGGTCGACGCGCTAACCACTCGATCACCGTATTGTACATATATATACACACAATACATATACAACATATCTGCACACTACTCACAAAAAGTTAGGGGTATTTGGCTTTCAGGTGAAATTTATGGGAAATGTAAAAAGTTCACGCTACAGTGATCCAGTGATATCATATCATGAAAGTAGGACTTTTAAGTAGAAGGATGCATCATCTCAAACATTCATTGAAACAAAAGTTAACAATAATGGTGCGTGCAACACAGCAAAAAATGTCAATGTCTCAATAACTCATGTGCCCTTGAGCATTAATTCGATCTTGACGCTTCATGCTGTTCACAAGTTGACTTATTGCCTGCTGAGCCGTGGCATCCCACCCTTCTTGAGGGGCAGCCCTCAGGTCATTGAGGTTCTGGTGCAGCGTTTCAAGCTTCTACAAGGTGACTCATCTGATCCCATCAGTTTTCAAAAGGATTCAGGTCTGGAGAATGTGCAGGCCATTCCATTTGAGGTACACCAGTCTCCATGAAGATGAAATTAGGCCCGTATTATTCATGTTGCGGCAAAATCACTGGACTAATAATGTTATTCAGTTACTATGGGCTTGTCACTGTACCATTCAGAAAGTGTATGGCAGTTCAGTACCGAGTGGACATACCTGCCCACACTGCCACCACCAAAAGCTCGTCTGGTGACAACAGTGGCAGAGGCATAGTGCTCTCCTTGGCGTCTCCAACAACATTGGCGGCCATCATTTCTGCTCAACGTGAATCGACTTTCATCAGAGAACAGCACTGAGTCCCACTGGGCCCTTGTAAATGCTCCCTGGCACATGCAAGACGATGACACTTGTGCCAGGTGGTGTGGTCAGGTACCTTTGCAGGTCGTCTAGCACGCAGATATCAAGTTTTGAATGGTCTGACATGACACTTCGGTGCCTCTCACCTTTAAATGCGCCTGGAGTTGAGTGAAATTCAGTTCCTCAGGGTATTGTTCACAATGTTCATCAGAATGGGATGTGGCCAAAGGACATCCACTTATCTTTCTCTGTGACTCATCCAGTCTCTCGGCATCTCTGTTGCAACCTGCTGATGAGACTCACTCTAAGCTGAGTGGCCACTTCCGTCTGGGAACGTCCTGTTTGAAGCATCACACTGGCAAAGTACTGTTGATCCATTGATAGGTGTCGTCTTGGTCTCATTCGGTCGAATGTGAATATGATGAGGACTGTTTTAACACCAACTCTAATTGAATCAGAACATGTATTGGTCAATTTAAGGATCAAACCCTTGTGAATTTTGGCATTAAAAAACAGCAACTTGTGTAAACAGTACTAAAACATTGAACAGTTGCATTCGAAAGCTTAGAGAAAGTCACATTAAGTTCACCTTTAAAAGTTTGAAAACATTTTAGGCTCATCCTGAAAATTTTGTGAGTCGTGTACATTTGAATGCAAAATGCTGGGGGCGTTGGGTGCGCAGACATTCACTCATGAGTG
The DNA here is from genome assembly GCA_901007745.1 of Hippocampus kuda. Taxonomy (NCBI): domain Eukaryota; kingdom Metazoa; phylum Chordata; class Actinopteri; order Syngnathiformes; family Syngnathidae; genus Hippocampus; species Hippocampus kuda. The sequence goes on from CAAKHF010024604.1 coordinate 4,615, forward strand.
CTTCCTCTGTGCAAGGTTCATCTTTACATTTGTCTTTATTGATCGCTACAGTCCCAATCAAATATTCATATTCATTTCACATTGCTAGGCAACATCTAAGCGCAAACTTCCACCAAGCCCCAACAGTGTATGCAAAGCTTAGCTGGTTCAATATACAATAGAAACTCATTTAAAAGCAAAAGTTTATCTCGGCATGAGCAAACCAGGACCAGGTACAGCAACGAGCTTCGGTAGCTGAGCTAGCTCAATCACATTTTGGCTAGAGGTGACTACAGCTTGGCTGACCTGGAATGCAAACTATATGTGTGCCGCTTGACTTTTGATAGATACAGCTGAGTGTTCCAACAATGCTTTCTCTGGTTTGGGATTTTTGAGGAATTAAAATGACTATCCAGCCTACCACATTTTTAGGTACAGTACTAAATTGTGCATCTGACACTATCTCTATGCCCAGATGCTGTATGTAGGTTTTGTTTTGAGGGATTCAACTGCCTGTATAATTTTATCCGCAAGCTGCACTCATCTTTTCGAATTTTTCAGATTCAGTTGCCTGTGCATCCAAAGGCTGAAGTCATCTGGGCTGGCTATAACTATCCAGTACTTCCTTTGTCCAGACTGTATTTAATAGCTTCATTTTTGAAGCATTCAAGTAGCAAACAAGTTTTAGCAAGGCTGCATTTTTTCAAGTTGATGGAATTCAGCTTTTAGTTTTCACGTAACCCATTGAAATGATTGCACAAACTTATACACTTACCTTTTGATTTGTGATCCAGACTGCATGGACCTGGGTTAGTTTTAGCCCTTGACAGCAGAGATTTAAGTAAAAGTATCCCTGCCCCCCGTTAAATTTAATGTGCCAAACGAGCAATGTTTTAATTGCCATGTAAAATTTAATGGCGTATTACGAAGCTTGTCTGAAGACAATGTGTTTGCTGATGATGTGAAGTGATCCTCTGCCGCCCCCCTGTGGTCACTCAGCAAAATATGCAGGACATTGACCAGATGAGTTTTAAGTGTAAATTTTATTTACAAGAGCCTTATTTGACAGGGCTGCATAACCTGACAAACTATTTGTCAGTCACTCAAATGCAATGATAGACGACTCCATGACTGACAAACATGTTTAATGTGTAAAATTCGCCTACTTGAACACAACTAGGTTGACTTAGAAAAAAAAACCCAGCAATTACAACTGCTTTGGCCTAAAACCAGCTTGTATTTACACATTGGTCTGATTATTAAAATCAGATAAAAAAAACACTATGAACATCGGGAATTGGTACAAAAACAGTACTTCAAGAATATGCCACAAGGGAAAAACAAGTGGCATGAAGTACAAATCTCAAAAGGATTGTGGTGGGAAGGGGGTTCAGTCAAATTGTAGAGTAGTTGGGGGTTCAATGGTGGAAACTTCATGATGCCTGAGAGAACATGTGATAAGAGTCAGTTAAATTGGCAAACTTAAATGATGCGTGTGGCATTAATTCTTACTTGGAAGTCTTGTACTTCTCCCTAACAGACTGCTGCGCATGCTGCGGTGCGTTCAGGTACATCTGGTGAAGATCGTCCACACATGGCCTCAGGTCCTCCAGCGTGTAGCCCGTCTTCTCCACCAGGGACTTGGGCTGCAACACATGCCAGCCACATTTTGTGCCAAAGCTTAAAAGCTGTCTACAGCTAAATAAAACATACCCATGATGCGCCAGTGATCGTGCTGTTGGCCAGGATGTAGACAGCCGCAGCAGTTTGCGAAGGAAGGTACTTCAGGAAGGGGTCAGAATCTACCAGGCTGAGCTCACCAAGATACTGTAGACAAAACATTGGTATACCTTGAAGTTAAAAAGATAAATACATTTTATTTGGGAGTGCTTTTCATGGTACTGAGACACTTAAGAATTGAGCAACAGGGGGAAAAAAAAGTCAAAGTTATAGCAAAATATACACGTTTTAAAACATGTAAAACGGAAAAACAAGGCAAACTGGGTTAAAGCGGTGAGTTTTAAGATTTGAAGGCCAGTACATTTGTGGTAGAGTTCCAGAGGGTGGGGGCGGCATCAGACAAGGCTCGGCTCCCCCCCCGTTTTTGAGCTTTGTCATATGTTTCATTTCATCCACAGGTGTCAAACTCATCTCTAGCCCACAACCAAACCATGTGCGTTGACAGATATCGCTTTTACCAATCCTACGACAAACCATTTACTGCTTCCGATTTCAAAAGTGTTTATCCATCAAAATGTATGTGTGATATAAGGTGATCATACATTTATAGTCCAAAGAAAACTACAGTGAAACCTACATGAGCGAATATACCCCCTATGTGAAAAAGTTTCATGCATGAAAGCCATTCCCACTTTTCTGCTCCCCTTTCAACGAAAAGCCCCCCCCGGTTCAGTTATACGAAATCTTTTGCTCTGCCCTTGCCTCAGAACTAGATTCACTGCAACGAAAACAAGCCTTCCGCAAAAGTATAATCCAACCTCAGCATACCTCAGCGACCTCTACTGTTTCGTTTGGAAACGGCAACAGCAACCACTACACTGGTTTACACATGCGCAGTAGTACAAGAAGTACCGTATTTTCCGCACTGTAGGGTGCATCGAAAAGTCTTCAGTTTTCTTAAAAGCTCACGGTGCGCCTTAAAATCCGGTGCGTCTTTTGTATGGTCATTACGGTAATATTTCCGGCTTGATTATTTGACGTCCCAAAAATGGCTCCTTGCAAGAGACGCGCACAATGCCGATTTTAAACTTACAGCGATCGGTTATGCTATTGAAAAGGGAAATAGAGCAGCAGCGACAGAGTTCAATGTGAATGAATCAATGGTGCGGAAGTGGCGGAAGCAACAAGACGCCCTGCGCCAGGTAAAGAAGACTCAACAGAGCTTCTGCGGAAACAAAGCATGATGGCCACAGTTGGAGGACCAACTCGAACAATGGGTTGTTGAGCAGAGAGCACAAGGTATTAGTTTGTCTACAGTCACAATTCGAAAAAAGGCAAAAGCGCTGGCACAGGAACTTAAAATAAATGAATTCAGTGGCAGTCCTTGGTGCTTTCGATTCATGAAAAGACGTCATCTCTGTATCCGCACACGAACGACTGTTTCGCAGCAACTACCTCAAGACTACAAAGAAAATCTTGCCACTTTCCGTGCATACTGCAAAAAAAAAAAAAAAAAAAAAAAAAAATCACTGAAAAAAATAAAATAAAAAAAAATTCAGACCAGAGAACATCGTCAACATGGTGAGGTTCCACTCACCTTTGATATTCGCGTTCGCCGCACTGTGGATAAAACGGGAGCGCGCACGGTGAATGTTCGCACCACAGGTAATGAAAAAGCATCCTTCACCGTAGTTCTCATCTGCCAGGCTAATGGCCAGAAACTTCCACCCATGGTTATTTTCAAGAGGAAGACCGTGCCAAAAGGAAACTTTCCAACCAGCGTCGCCATCAAAGCTAACTCGAAGGGGTGGATGAATGAAGAAAAAAATGAGTGGCTGAGAGAAATTTACATCAAGAGGCCGGGCGTCTTTTTCATGTAGCTCCATCCCTATTGATCTACAACTCCTTGCGCTCCCATATCAATGATGGCGTCAAAAAACAAGTGAAGCACACTAATTCAGTGCTGGCCGTCATTCCGGGTGGATTGACAAAATATTTCCAGCCACTAGATGTTGGTGTCAACGGGGCTTTTAAAGCTTGACTGCGAACTGCATGGGTGCAGTGGACGACCGAAGACTAACACACGTTGACCAAGACAGGAAGACAGCGCCGAGCCACATACGCCACTATCTGCCAGTGGATTGTAAATGCCTGGGCTGATATACCAATCTCAACCGTGGTCCGAGCTTTCAGGAAGGCAAGAATTCTCACTGAACTGCCAGACATCAGGAGCGACACTGATTCTGATAATGGAGACTTTGTCGAGGCGGAGCCGGCCATGTTGGATGCCGAATTTGCTCAGCTGTTCAATTCGGACAGGGAGGAAGAAGGATTCGAGGGATTCCCAGATGATGAATGAACTAAAAAAAAAAAAAAAAAAAAAAAAAAAGTTCTTTACATGCTTCTTTTGTGTGTTTACAACTGAACAAGGTTGGGCGTGGTGTGAAAATTAATATATGAACAACGTTGAGTTATTGTTATTGCTTTGCACTATTTCGAGCGATATTGTGCTTGCACTTTCATTTGATTTACCGTCACGTATCGGACTGTTTTCACTACGTGTTAAAATGTTGCACTAACCGTTATAACTTGATGTTGGTTAAGTGAATGCTTTATTAAATAAGTTTTGTTGACATCTGATCGCTGTTTGCATTTCCTTGATTGTAGCTCTATCTATCGGATGCATTGTAGATTGCGCCCTTATCGTCCAGTGCGTGCAATACATGAAAAAAATTAAAATATAGGCCATTATTTGAAGGTAAGCCTCATAATCCAGTGCGTCTTTTCGTGCGGAAAATACGGTATTTGTTTCAGATGCAGCACAAACGTTTCATTGCTAAAATGGCGACAAAACGGATCTTTGCATACCAAGGAGTTAAGAAAAGCTTTAACACTTGAAGACAAGATAACGTAATAAAAATGAAAGATGGAGGAAGCAAAATAAATGACATTATGCAAGAAATTGATGTAAGTGAAAGTAAATGCTGATCGTAATTTCCCATTTTCTTTCCCTTTTTTTCTTTCTGCATTAAGTGTGAAATAAGTGTTTGCTCATACTTATGTACTATTGGAATTAAAAAAAAAGTACACATGTTTTTTGTGTGTGTGTGTTCGTGTTTACGTCCGAAATAAAATTTGCTACAGTGAAAAGTCCCCTGTTGTGAAAAATTTCTTGCTGCAAACATGATTTCTTTGTAGAGGAGTTTAACTGCACCTAAATGGAATTAAGTTCTATGTACATGAATGACATTTTGCACAAATTCTAAACACAATAGTGTCTCAGCGCCAAGGTCTGGTTGGTGGCTTGCTCACAAACGCAAGCTTGATATCCTATTGTTACCATTTGTTCAATAAAATGATTGAAAGTGCACCGATGGCTGTGTCCATCATTGACCGGATGTGCTGCACAAGTTCTGCTTAGCAGTTGAGATTGCGCATCGCTGGCTTCTTTGGTTGCCTCCTGGCTCACCAGCAGTTTCAATTTATTTCTACACTGAGTGATGCGCGTGACTCCAGGAACAAGTACGAGGCAGAGACTTTGCAATAAAATTACTCAAGTAGTGTTTCAGCAGCCAATTAGTACTCACCATGGCGAGGCTCTCCACCTGCTTGCTGGCAGGTTGGTGCATCAAGTACTGCGTGAGGAACTGGTTGATGGTGGGTGCTGCCAGATCGAAGGAGAGTACTTTGAGAACCAGCTGCTCCATCCTCAACACCTGCTTCTTAGTGTAGGTGTCATCAGTGATGTAGACAAACTCCGACACCTCCGGGGGATAGATTTCCTCGAATTTGCTGCACGTACGAGTGTGAGGTAAAGCAACATTATGGAGCGGCAACAGCGATGAGTGTTTAAACAACTTACGATGCCAGCAGCATGGCGGCAGTGCCCACCAGCTGCAACTTGCCGCGCAGCACCGACATGGACGACAGGAAGCGGTCGATGTAATTGACGGCCAGGTAGAGCGTCTCACTCTGGAGCTTGTACTCCTCACCCACCTCGACCAGCCAATCCACCAGGATGGCACGCATGCTGTTGGTGATATCGGGCTGCTTCTTCATGTAGCCTGACCTCGGCCGGCACTTCACCTGCGGGATGATTGAGACAATTTTAAAACGAGTGGCTCGTGTTCTTTGAGCCATGTATTCACTGTGTGAAATCGATTTAGTTTTTTTTGTTGAATGATAACTGCACAGGTGACCTGGACCTTTCAGCATCTACAGGACAAACATTCAATTGTTCTCCGTGTCACTGACTGACAGATTAACACAATAGTAACCAAGATAATAGCCGAGCCCCTTAATGAGGGGGAAGGGAAAAAAAACCTGTAGTTCACCCTACAAGTACACCACAAACTAGTCAAATATTTAAAACTTTAGTTGCTAGGAAAATGGCAGTTTTGCGCTTCCGAAAGGCAGTCAGTACAAAGTGACAAAAAGAAAAGTATGTTATGACTGTACTCACTGGAGTCATCTTAAATATTTGCAGAGCGGGAGCGGTCATAGTCATTCGAGTGTTATGCAGAACTATGTAGATAGCCCGCCGTGTCACTGAAATAAGCATTTCGCCTCCTGTCACAAACCACTCACAGCTTTGCTTTTCCATCATATTGCCAAAATGAGCGGTTAAACCTTTAACCAGGAATTAAGGGGGGGGGGGGGGGGTTA
>CAAKHF010024604.1:10958-29121 GCA_901007745.1 Hippocampus kuda
GGAAAGGAGGGGGGGGGGGGGGAAGTTGGAGAGTTTACATCACATATTGTATTACAAAGTGTGATACCTTAATTAGCTTAGTTTGCTTTATTTTAAGCCACCTCGACTCATGTCAGTTGCAAACACTTAAGGCAGCACAATGAAAAAGTAATTTTTGGGCTGATTTATTCTAAATGAGGGTCAAGTTTAAAAAAAAAAGGGAAAAAAAAGGACATTTTGTATTTTTGCTGCCAAGAGTACACTGTTTAATAGATTATCGAACGTCTCCTGACAGAATGATAAACAGACCTCGGACGTTTAAAGGCCCAAAATTCAATTATTGTAATTAAGTGGATTCAAAATTGACAGCACAGATTTTGGACTCTGTTACTGATTTGGTCCATAACATGTCAAAAGATGGGTAAAAATGTTCAGCGTTTTCCAAAGTAACAACAAATATTCTATTTTTCCTCAAACAACGAAGTCTTCCATGGAGGATTCATGAAATTGAGCATCCGGACAATTGTCCAAATGATTAAGTATTAAAAAAACCCACTAATTTTTAATTTTCTAATTAAAAATCACTAATTTCATCATTGTTGCATCTCTAGATTTCAGACGTGGACACCATGCAATTTCTGACCTCCATCTCCCTCAAATACGTGTGAATCTCTGCAGCATATTCTGGCACCTCCTTGACATGGACAGTCTTCTCTTCGCCCTCAACCACAGACATGTCCATGGGAGAGTCTGAAGAAGAGTCAGTTCAGGTTATTATTTAAAAACAAAAACATTTTGAACACTTTCAGTCACGTTACTAACCAAAGCTGACGTCCATGGCCGGTGTTGGGATGTCGAGGGTAGCCAGAGGCTGGCGCAGACGAGCGACAGCATGGTCTATTTTCAGTGGAGAGTCCTCAGCGAGCTCCTCAACCTTGTTGGTTATTTCACCGCATGGCTTCTTGACACATGCGTCAGAGGGATGGTCCACATGGATTTGGAAGGGAGGCGGCTTGGTGACTTTGCCGATTTCTTCATTTTTACACAACGGCTGCTGTGACGATTCCTATAAACACAATATAATTTAAAGTGAACGACCATTACCGATTCGTGCGATATGAAAAAGCATTTAAAATATTAAAGCTCAACATTTTCGCAGGATCTCATTGTGAAATTATGTAAATACCAAGAATCATGTAGCCATATAAAAGCCAGTCAAGCAAATAATGAAAGCGCTCGCAATGCGACCAAAATTTTAAATATAAATTTCACTCACATTTGTTTAGGTTAAGTATCAACAGGATTATGATTGAAAATTTTACAGCAACTTCTTAAAAATAAGAACATTATTACTAATTTCCTAATCTAAATTGCTCCCACTGTGACGTGGGGCATTTCCCCCCCACATTGACTTAGTAAATTTACCTATGTTGTGCTTGTACATTTGGTCAGAATTTACAACTCTCTATTTTGGGTGGATCACAGTCGGCAGAGGTTTTCTGATTTAAACCAAAATGTTTCTACTCTTTAATGCATACATTGCTAATTGAGCAGACCACCCTTGAAAGAGACCTGCGTCCCAATGGGAATTTATTTTCTGATTAAGTAAAGGCATTGACTTTATAATGTAGCTAAACTAAGACAGAGTGACATACTGGACAATAAGTTCATATCACAATCCCCACATTGTGATAAACCTATTGCTCACGTTAGTGAAAAGGGACAGTGATAGGGGAAACGATCATGTATAGTACAGTATGCTTCTGATACTGTATTCACTTTTGTTCAATTTCAAATTAAGTAACGTGTAATTGTTTTATTTAAAAGCATACTAGAATTGATTTCATATTTTAAAAATGAAGTCACACCGCAGAGCGAATTCATGAAGTATGGGAGTTATAAAATGGCGGACAAAAGGGTTGTGGTAAATCATATGAACTTGGCAAACAAACTCATTTTTCACGCTTATAACAAGCGCCGTGCAAGAGTTAAACAGTCAAGTCAATTATGGCATTGGAGTGAGTATGACAGTGCGACATCGATTTTTATTTTTTTAAGCTCCATACAGGAGATTTAGCTTAGCTGGCAAGCTAACGAACTGGCGAGGCTACAAGTGTGGAGCGAGCCCAACTGACCTTCTTGGGGGCGCGCTGGTTCTGGGATTTGCTCCTCTGGTTGTTCTGCAGAGCCCCCAACACGGTCCTGGTGGTCGCCGGTTTGGGCGGAACGTTCTCCTGGTTCTCCAAGTCAGCTGCCCGGGGCTTCAGCGAACATCGCAGTTTTGCCAGCATGTTTTCTTGGTTGTGGAGGTCGCTGGTTTGGCTAAGGTTTGCGCCAGACATGCTTTGACTTGGCCTCTAAAAGTCTACCTCTCAAACTACCAGTGAAGTACAGCAGCTGCCTTCGTAGTAATTTTTTAGGGGGGTGCGGGGTGGCAACGATATCAAAGACAATACGGAGGCGAAAGTTTGCTGCGACCTTGTGGGAGATAAAAGCGCGGCTTCACCCGAAGAGCCTATTATTACTTGAAAGCGCTACTATACTCGGGGGCAAGACAGCGATAAAACGAGCAAAGTTTTTGACCAGTCCCAAAACTTTTTAAGGTGCCATCATTTCAGAGTCCACCAACCTGCCAGGTGCCGCTTTCTGGTTCCACACTCAGTTCTCTTGAATTTGTGCTTGCTTTTCTCGCATTCAAGCAGCCCGCGAGGATTGAAACGGGCCAATCGCCAGTCAGCTTTATGGTGACGTTAACACTCGACGGCAACTAAGCGGGGACAAGCGAATTTGATTGCAAATTCAAAACCGGTTTGCGGTTAAAATCCCGTAACAGTACAACGGCCAATGTGGAGTTATTTTAAATCATTTGAAAATATTGACTCCACTTTCCGTAACAATTCCAGTTCAAGATACCCCCCATTCACGCCCCTTTTCTGTTAAATTTTAACTTAGCCAGAGATCATATGTAAAATCAGGGGTGGCCAATTTAAATGCTGGAGAGGGGTGAAAATTATTAATCAATGTGACTGCATGGCCCACATAGGGACCACGCACTTCCGAAGGTTTTTTCCAAAATGGCGCCCGAGTAGGTAGCTGTCGGCAAGTGCTCTTCACGAGCCTTGCTTTTTTTGTTGTTTTGTTTTGTCACATGCTGTTGTTTCATCATGTGGACTTGATGTGGATTGTGTTCAGCATTTTTGGCCACGACATTCGCCAAAGAAGAAGAATCTATTCTTGGTGGTTGCCAGTGTTGTAGTGGGGATTTTTTAAGTGGGTGTACGCGATTCTGGGATGTTCTATATATACATACAGAACATCAATCATTGGCTACAACACCAGTTGAACTAACGTTAAATTTAATGTTTTACTACTCCAAAATAATCACAGGCCAACGTTATTAAGCATAACTCGCATTAGAACAATGATCAACAAACATTTCAATAAAAATTGAATGTGCCGTTGGGAGAAGTGGATGGACGGCGTACCCCCGCGTACCACACCCACTACACCCCTGGTGGTTGCACCTTTTCGGCAGCATGCGTGTACCAGCACTGATTTGATTGGGAGGCATGTCGGTGCCATCTGACTGTCGTTGCTGGACAGTAGTGATGGGACTATGATACCTCAAGGAGTGTATTATTGACCCACTTCACAAACTGTGTCAGCACTATATTGACACTGTGTTGGTCACCCAATAGTGACCCCTGCAGTAGTTATAAAATCATTGCAGGTAAAGAAATTCCTTGTTTGTGTAAATACTGAACTGAGTTCGTATGTAAAATATAGCAAATTTGAGTTACAATTCAGATTTTTAACTTATGTAGAATATTTTTGGTTAAATCATGTGAAATAAAAGACAAAAGTGATTAGTTTATGATATTTTATTGAGGAACAAAAGTTTTTGGAGTGTCTGTGCTCCAAGGCGATTTCTCCTCTTCAACACCAGCTCTTTAGCCTCAGAAAATACTCTTTCACATGGTTCAGATGACGATAGTGAGCAGAGAGTTTTAAATGAAAGTTGATGTGGATATGTTTTCTAGTTCCATTTCCAATATTGTAAAGGGTCTTGGTTTCTGAGTGTGTTTGCTTCTGACAGGCAGCATTGAACTTCAAGTATGGAGGATCTCGCAATTATAAGATAAAATGAATAAAGCAACTGTAAGGCTCTTTAACTGACTGTCATATGTATAACAGGTCATTCACTTGATAAACTGATAAAGTGGGTGCAATGCGCTCCCGTGAAAATAATTATATATAACAGTAAACAATGCTCAAAGGAGAAAAAGATTTACCAAGATCAAAATTATTCCACACTGGGGAAAACTTCTTAGAACGATCCATAATTTCGCAAAACTCCAGCCAACAACCCCACGACATGTTGATACAGTTTGTGTCCTTATGAACACACTTTGGCGTAGCACATTCAAACGATTCAGTTCCTGGATTGGTCATGTGATTCTTTCTTAAAGCAATACACGCACCAAAACGGGGTTTCACTCTTGAGCTCTCGGCACTGTGCCAAAGTACCAGTGTCGCTCGTCCCATCACTACTGGACAGCCCCGGTGCACTTGTGTTTTTTGCGCCTGAAATGGGGAACATTTTTCACAGCCCCGCTTTGTTCAGCGGAAATGTCGGTGCTGTTGGACAGTCTGCGGCTGGATGGATGACTTGTGGAGCCGACGATGAGAAGAAAGGAGCGTCCGCGCAGGGCGCCGATGCATATGTGGAACTGGGAGTCGTGGCTTGGAATTGAAGCGGATTTACATGGGACAGGAGATGCCAGCCAATCTCTTTTTCATCAATGGACGCTACAGCTTCTTGTTGCTTTCAAACTTAGCTTGTAGCAGATGTGTGCACATTTTCAGCATGATGTCTTTGATCCACTGGGCTGCTCTTTCATCTACACCTGCTTCAAACAACAAAATGTATGCAGAAAAAGTGGTTGGGATTGTACAACTGTCTGTGTGTTGTGTTGTATTATTTTGTCATTTTATGTTAACTGTTCTTTATATGGCGGCTTCTCTCTCTCCTGTGGTTGAGAGGAAAGTAATTTAATCTGTGCTGTATGTTGCACATGTAGCACATTTGACAATAAAGTTGACTTGAACTAACCACATGTATGACACAAATGCCATAATAAAATAAATATGAATAAATAAAAATGGATAAAATACGTGCCGATGTGTAAAGTTTTCTTATGTTTCCTTTTCATAATACTTTACTGGATTCATTGTCTAAAAGACCTAAAGAGATTTTTGGTCTCTTTATAAATACGCTGGCTAACCCCCGGTGGAACGAAAAAAGACGTGGACAGGACAGCTATGGTTTGTAGAAAAATATATATTTGAATAGAAAAAGAAAAGAGAAACATATAGATGACTGGAGAGAGAGCGAGCGTGTCCGTCCGACCTCGAGCGTCGTGTCGTTTCGTCTCAACTCACTTAGCTGTTCTCGTGGCTAGCCTAGCTTAGCTGTTGTCATAGATCAAAACTCTTTGATGTGTTAAGTCCGTTGCGTCAGCACTGATTGGTTGACACCAAAAGACGTGCGTGCGTACATGTCCGCGCTGATGCACGCACAGCGGAGAGCAGCGGACTGTCGACTGCGGGGTCGCGCTTCACTTGAGTGGCGTCACTACAGACCCATTATCCGAACCCAACAACAATGGGTTTGAAGCAAGCAACTAAATAACCACATATTGTGATTTATCACCAGATATTATCCCAGTTTTTTTTGTGGAAAATATATACTGGACGATTATCAGCGTTTTATGAAGACATTTTGTGTTTGTTAAAATAAACGAATAGAGGGGTTAGTTCAGGGGCCAGTGAGTGTGGTCAGGGCCCGCAAGTGGCTTGCGGGCCGCCACTTTTTTATACTGATGTAAAAGTTTGCAAAGTGCATGAACATGTTATGTCCTTCCATACTTATTTGTCATGTCCTTGTTTATGATGATACTAATGCAGCGTGTTATACCGGAAACAAATTCCTTGTGTGTTCTACATACTTGGCGAATAAAGATGATTCTGATTCTGATGTTGAGCGGTTAATTTAAGTTCACTTGTAATGTTTATTGTACATTTTAGTTTCATCCTAAATTTTTTGTGAAGGCGTGAACTTTTTGTAATGAGGGCATACATACATTGTAATAAATATTTGAAAAAATATTGAATTTACAAGTCATTTTATAACGTGGCTTACTGTTGTCATGTTTAATTTTTGTCTAATATGACATAAGGTACGGTTGTTTTATAATGTAAAGTGTAATTTGAGTGTTCTATCAGGTATAAAAATGAAAATCATATTAAAATACAAAATTTTGTCAATTAATCTCTATTGAAAGACTGACAAGGTTAAACTGCAAAAATACCACTTGGCAGTAGGCTGCCCGATTTAAAAGACAATTATGTTGTGCAGTTGCAAAGCATAAACAACAAATTGTCTTACTCATAATTTAAAACGTACACCAAAAAACAAAGTAAAATCATCAATATAGAGTAGTGGTTTATTCATCACCACACTGGTATTAAAATTATATATTACAACATACTGAAGCATCACATGATCTAAAGTGAAAGCAGTGGATATCTATATATTTTTTTTAATCGTACTTGTTTAAATATAGGCAAAAAATACAAAAATATCTCACATGGACACAACATGATTAAGCCTCCCTGAAAAAGTCTAATAATGAATTTAAATCATAACCATCCAGGATCTCCAATAGTGAAGATACTCTGGCTTTCACATTCTGTCCTTTGAACTTGAACTTATCGATGAAGAGGTCCGTGATCATGCCTTTGGAAGAGAAAACAAAATCAGTGTATAATAATGACGAATAACACGAATGCCAAGTGGGAATGATGAAGTATCACCGTAAAGCCTCTCCAGATGCGCCGGCTGCCTCTTGTACTCCTCCAGCAGACTGGCCGATTCGTCCAGGATGCTGCGATATTCTGCGATCAGGAAGTCCGCGTTGCCCTCGTGAAGCTCCAACTCCTAAACCATGAAAAACGGAAATTATGAGAAGATGATGAATTTAAGTTACAATTTAGAATCATTCATTTGTCTTGGACACCGGCTTCAGATTGGGGTAAATTCACTCGTAGGAATTTGGAGCGCGAGCCCTTTAATTCTTGAAAACCAAAATGGTGTGCTTTGACTTTGCCCAACTGGAATGTGCCCTTGAGACTTTTTTGGGCATCCTGTTATGATAAGACATGCTCACCAAATTCCTTCACACTTGGTGAAGGTCGTTTTTTCCCCTAGATTTTCAGTGGGAGCTCCCGATGAGTCACGATCAGGAGCCCTAAACTCTTGACATTTTCTCAATAGGATACGCATGCGTATGGAAAATAGCTTTAAGTTCCAACAATGGACATAAACATAATGCTCAGACATACTTTTAGTGCATCAATGAGCTGAACTTTTCTTGCTAGCACCAGCTGGTATTCCAATTTAGGGTGGATCATCTTGAGCGTGTGGCTCACTGAGTCGTCGTTGATATCTGCAGAGGAACAGCAGCACCTTGAAAATTGAATGTGCACAATCCCCCCCCCCCCACCCACCCAACTGCAGGAGAACAATAATCAACCCGCAGCCCACCATAGGAAATGTTCAGGTTGATTTTGCGTTTAGTGGCCTCTTTGGATAGGACGTCGCTCAGGATGGAGATGGTGGAGATGTTGTCCGACTTGAAGTGACCCTCCCCTTTGCTTGAAAAAAATATAAGCGGAACATAATTGGAGTAACACTTAATAAATGATGACGTTGTGTTAATAATGTTGGCAACAGTGCGTTATAGCAATTTAAACTCAAACAGGGCTATCCAACTTCCAGTCGGGAAGATGAGTCAAGTCACCGTCATGCAAAGCATGAACGACTGCAACTGGCTTGACTGTATTCCCGACCGTGCACACCCACTGACGGGTACCCGAGGCAGGAAAAAAAGTCTCTGAACAATTTTTTATTTTAATCATTTTTTAAAATCAAGGTACTCAAATTACTCAAGGACTCGCTCCACCTCTAGAGGTTATGTCAAGTATTATATTGAAAGCTTAACACGAAGAATAGACGCTAACTTGATCAAACTTTCTTTGCTAACATGCATCTTAAACATCTAACGTGGTTAACTACTGCATTGAAAGCCCATGAAGGAGGCTCAAATGTTAACAGTTTGGCATTCGAATGTTTAGCTTATCAAATGCAAATTAAGTTGTGATGTTAACTACAATAAAGATAAACATGCTACAAATCTCTGTTGCTATATAGGAGCGACCATAAACAGCCCACGGGGGCATTTGAAATCCTGCTATGCATTTAAAAGTATGTTTCTGATTGTGTTGTTGTCTCATATAGTTGCTGACCTGTAAGTAGCGTGCAACTGTGTGCCCAGGAAGGTGTTGAGGAAGTAGAAGGTGACGCTCTCTCCCGCCGGCGTCTTCTCCGGCACCTCCGGCAGACAGAAGACCACCCAGGAGTGGATCTCTGCGAAACTAAACTGTCCTACCAGACTCAGCCTGTTCATGGGCCTGGATCCACAACACAAAACAAATAGTATCATAAAGTTAGCTAATATTGTATTATGTAATAAAAGGGTGTCACAAAGAAAGTCACCTGTCCTGGTCGATGCTGTGTGTGCGTTGGTGAAGAGACAGAGGCTTGATGTGATACTGCCGAACCTGACACGTCTTGGGCTGCAGTCTGTGGGTGACATAAGCCTGCAAGGTGCCATATTGCCCTTCGATGGACCTCACCTACAACACGCACATGCACACAAATGGACATGTGACAGAGAGTCTACCGCGACAGTCAAAGTTATATTGCGTTTTGAGGTCATACTGGTGGTCTCTGTAAGGTGTTCCAACTCTTATTACAATTATTTATGAAGACTTTTGTTCTCTGCATTGGGTTCACTGTATACAGTACATGATTTGGGTGGTGCATCAATGTCGGGGACGCTACTTACTTTGAGCTCCAATCTGGTGGTGTTGGCTTGACACCGGTAAGTTGCCAGCAGGAAGTTGCCATTCGGCTGCTGAAGAAAGAGTGTTTCAAAATGGCAGTCAGTCAACAAGAAAAGTGTTTGTTTCAACGATTTTGAGGTCTTGGTTCACCTCAGAGTCGCACTCGCTGAAGCTGACCACCGCAGAGTTGTTGTCCACATCCAGCAGGTCGATGGGGACGTCGCTCTACCAGAAAAAGGGACAAGTTGGACTTCCAGATATTGTGAATCGTATTTTCCCAATGGATGTTTTTTACTTTTATCCATCCATTTTCTGATCCGCTTATCCTCACAATGGTCGGATGGCGTGCTGGAGCCCAGCCCAGCTGTCTTCGGGCAGTCAGCGGGCAACACCCTGAACTGGTTGCCAGCCAATCGCAGTGTTTTACTTTTATTTATCTTTCCTCAATTCAGTCGTTTTTTTCTATATAAAATATGTTTTATATCTAAATGGAGAAAAGATCAGATCAGAGAAAATTGCCATTCCTTTAATGCAATTTCAAGGGAAGAGAGTAATATATATATCTCTAAAATCATGACAATGTTTTTATCAGCGTTAAGTCGATAATTGATAAAAAGAGGGATTGATAATGGGATGGAAACAGCTAAAGTCTCATTAATTCCCATTCCTATTATTCACTGAATTAAATAGAATGTAAAGAACTGAACAGCGTGTGCATCATGCTTGGCTTGCATGATTTAATACAGTACTACGCTGACATGATGCAGCTCATTCTGCGCGCATACCTTGGCCACCAGGGGGCAGTACAATACAAACAAACATTTCAAGACGGAAAAAGGCAAATCACTAAACTGCAGTAATATACTGTAGAGTTGATTTGTTGTTCGCAGAAGATAAAGAGAATAATGTTGCCTTTAAGTATTGTTATATTGTCTGTTTACATGTGTTGGTAGTGCACTCTTACCAATTCTGTTAAATACACTATGTGTAATTTTCTGTTTTTATGGTTCAATTTCACAGAAATGCAATGAGAAGCTTGGCTCAAGCACTGATCCGATTAGAAAAAGTGTTCACTATCTGTTAGTTGTTGTGAAGTTTGCTCCCACCACCTCACACTCACAAGTTACATTTTTGTAAAATTTGCAACAAATTTTGCAAATTTTGTAACATTTGCAGAGCAAACGGTCACTAGTAAGTCAAAGTACCGCTGTACTTATTTTGAGAAAGCAAAAAGCCCAACATGTCCCCTTGAAGTTATATGAAAGCAGGCGGTACCTGGAGCAGCAGGTTGTCAATGGCCGTCTGAACCTCCAGCGTGAGGCTGTAGCTGGCGTCGTCCTGGCACAGCGTAAACTTGTCGTTGATGCTGAAGGCAGGCACCACGGAGACGGCAGTCTTGGACAGTGACGTCTGTTGGTACTGCTCTCGGCCCAGCTGAACTTTGACCTGGAGCTGCTCCAGCTCCGCCCTGCGGTGAAAGATTGGATTGTGTTTCCACATCTCGCTCGAGAGACCAAAGTCATCAATGGCGGCGTTTACCTGAGGCCTTCCACTTTGGACTGAACCTCCTTACTCATCCTAACCTCATCTCCAGCACCCACTTCAGCCTTTTGTGGCTCCGTGGTCAAACCTGTCACCCAACCTGAAAAAATGCAAGACAGCCCCAAAAGGTCTTGTTTTTTGTGCCAGAATACACTTTATGATTGACACTAAAGAAAGGGGGTGATTTTCCAACATGCACTGATAATGACATGTTGGATGGATGTACAGTATTCATGTATAGTGTACTTACTCAACGGCATAGGGTATCAGTCTTCAATTTAGGGTGAACGAGCGTGGACATAATGTGTGCATGATTGAAAATAATGCTTGATTAGTAGCTTAAAAAGTATGGGCTTTATGTTGGTAGTTTTTGTTTTTCTGTGAAGATGTGTGCAGGGTTGGAGGGGGTGCGCCAACTCCATCCAGTGTTAACTGTGGTGTGTGACTTTAAACATGAGCAAGAGACTATATTTTGTTCCTTCTGATGGATGTGAGGGTTGAGGTGATGTGCCAATTATGTGGAGATATTGAAAGGCTTAAAGAGTGAGGTGAACAACTACTTTTTGCTTTAATTTTTTTTTTTTTTAATGAGGATGTGTGCAGGAAACTGGGGGGGATGTGGCTTATAAAGTGTCTCATTGGGATGTCACCTGTGTAGGTGGCAGTCAAGATCTCGTCATAGGACTCTTTTCCCACACAGCCTCCCTGGATGGAGGTCACGCTTTCTGACAAAGCCTGTGCCAAGCAAAGGACGCAAATTACAAGTTGTTACATGACGCTGTCTCATCAAATCCAGATTTAAAGACCCCTCACAAGCTCAAAACGTAGCGCGGGCTCGTTGCCGCAATCAAAACTGTAAACGGTCACTGTCCCGTCGTCGCGGCCCACCAGGACGTCCCTCACACCGTCGCCCGTGATGTCATAGGCGTCGAGGCAGAGAATTCCTTGAAATAGCACCGCATCACGGGCCACTTTATTAGGTACAGCCGCACATGCGATCTATTACATAAACAGCATAGGACGGTACCTCCTTTCTTTTTGTCGTTGTCAATCTCCCATTTGGTCGCCGCAGAACCGTCGCCAATGTGAATCAGGCCGATTTTGCCGTCTGTTGTCCCATACAGGATGTCCTCTCCTGAGAGAGGGACAAAGTTCCAACAATTCAGTTGGGGACCACATGAAAACAACCACGTGAAATAAAATGCAGTATCAGATGTTACATAAAGTTTGTGTGTGACAGACTTGTTAACCAACTTTAAAATATTTCTCGAAGATTAAACAAAACTCAGAATTTATATCAATGCAAACTCAATGAGCATGTAAGAATTTACTTCATAACTGTGCTTGGCTTTTCGTTTGCTTTTTTGTTGTTGTTGCCTGGAATGTTTCCACAGAAAGCTTTCAGTGACACCTGGTGAATGAAACTTGCTGCAACGGTCTTCATGAGAAATGTCTTATTTGGACGGTAGTTAATATATAGCAGCTAAGAGAGAGATTATTTACATTTTAAGGAAAATATTAAACTGTAAAATAAAATGAAATAACATACCGTAAGTACAACTGTCAAGAAATCTGATCAAATGGGGACTAACTTGCCTCCATCTTTGTTGTAGCGTTCTAGCACAGATGGAGGTCCGGGCACCTCTACCTCATAGGCCAGCTCAGATCCCTGATAAATTGAAGTAAACGGGGAAAAAATATATATTGACATCATTGACACTGGAAAATCAGGACGAGCAGGAGCTTTATCTACCTGCAGCACCCTGAGAACGCGATCTTGACACGCCAGCACAGGGACAGGGCGAGACAGGTTCTCCGAGGACAAACAGACGATGTCGTTGATCTTGTCCCCTGAAAGGAAGTAGTCCTGGTCTTTGCAGTCGCAGTAGTGATTGTAGATGTAGCTGGCGCACACAAAGAGATCGGCGCCAGACACATGCCTGCATGGGACAAAGGATGACATGGGGGGGGAGGCAGACCAGGTATTTTCAATATGTAAAAATACGTAACACTAGTTGAATAAGAACGATGAGGATTGTCAGTGAAAATTAATAATTACGTAAACTTTTTTAAAGCACTTGAAGTACACATTTATGCACATGCGGTAGAGAGTGACATTTCCACTAATAACCCAGGATACATTTAGCTGCGTGTCTCAACCTGGTTTGTTTTTTTTTTTTGTTTTATTTTTTTTGTTAATCACACACTTTTGGGCAACATGTTTTTTTAAAAAAGTATTTTTGACTGAATTCCAAATTGTTCAAGCATCAGACGGTACTAGATCCTAGGACAGGGCCGTGTCAAAATCCGGTCCTCGAGGGTCACTACCTGCATGGTTTAGATGTTCCCTTTCGCCAACACATCTGATTCAAATTTCATCGGCAAGCTCTGCAGAAGCCTGGTTTGCATTGGAAACTACAAAATCCACCAGTTTTCTAATGAGATACATTGTGATTCTTATGTCATGGGCAGGCACTATTTTTCCACCCATAACCATTTTATTTGATCACTAAGGAGAAGTGGTATAGAAGATGGATGGATGGTACTAGATCAAATGTTCTTATGTTTCCCACGGGTCATAGGTTACTAAGGCCTAAAATCTTCATGGAGTTTCTCCCTACATGGCATTGATGCTCTCAGTGAGATTGGCGTCAAAGGTGAGGAACTGTTTGCCCTTCTTGGTGAATCCTCGCACTTGAGATCCTGAGCAGACGAAGATCTTCTCCTGCGGCGTTCCAGCCGCTCCACCTAGGTCCATTCGGGATATTTTCTGCCCCGGGAGTGTTTTGAAGACAGGCTTGGATACATGGTATTATGTTAGCAACAAAATATATACAAAATAAAGCACTGACATAATTGGGGGGGAAGAAAAAAATCACTCACTACTGCCTCGCCCTTCTTCATCCCAAAACATGTCAAGATGCCATCATTGTCGGCAACAGCAACCTGCAACAACGATGACATGAAACTATATCATTTGAACATTTATTTCACTGAAATACATACAAAATTATCCGTTTGAATTGGAATTAATTGATGATACCTTCTGGGTGGCTTTTTTTCCAAGTGCTGGCAGCAGCCTCATTGTTTTTTGGGATGTTACGCCAACCTGTAAATGACGATGAATAATTTGACACAGTATAGTACGTGCAGATTCTTAAATTTCAACATACTAATGATCGAGATATAGAGAATATTTACCTGGATATAGTCAACTCGATTTAGATTAATCTCCATCTTTATTTGGGGCAATTTGACTCCGGAGGAAAATAATGACACAAGCCGCCAAATTAGATGTTTATCTGGCCACAAATGTGGCAGGCAATTGGTCCATTCGTCAGTCACAAGTCACCGCTAACATTTGAAATGAAACATTGAAAGAGAAGAGGATTGAAGAGATGAGGATTATCCACTCAAAGAAGATTAGCTCAACACGCTAACGTTGGCTAGTCATCGAGTTATCATTTGCGATGTACTCACACGAGTGGGCGAGTAAGCACTTCAGAGACGACAACGAGTCGTATTTAAAGTAAAATACAGCTGGTGAATGGAAACGCAAGCATCTTCCAGGTCGAAGTAGACACGAGTTTAGGGCAACGAGGCATTACGCTTAAACCAGCTTCCATGGCAACATCGTCGCCTGCAATAACCTGTGCAGTCATTGGATACCATTTGAATAGTATATACATTCAAGACGACCCCTGATTGGTTAGTTTGCTTCCGCAGTCGAAGAGAAGCGGACTCTATCTTGGAATGCGTGGTAACCATTGAATGAAATCAGTGCCAAATATTACTTCCAACATTTTATTTCATAATCGTTAAGTGCTCATCTCATGATAAAAACGTGGTTCGTCTGTAGGCATATGGACACAGTCAGCATGGGAGAAAGAAATCAGGGCAGGGGTAAGCGAAAAGTATTAGTACAATGATAGTAAATGCATTAAAAATAAAGAAATTGAATCAATGCAGTGAAAAGCGATGCAGCCTCCACTCAACTGATGACATGCATCATGGAGTTCATTTGGAAAGGAAATTTAACAGCATTATGTCCCATTGTTTATGCTTATTCTATAAAACACAGCAGATGTGAAATTTGTACATCCAAAAAGTAGTGAAGTTAGGCCTTTAAAGAGCATATAGACAAAAATAAACTAAATATTAATTACACACAAATCATCATCTTTGCCTCCTTCCCCTTCTGACAATGTTTCAACTTGTAGTTACATACGATCATTTTGTTACTCATCTCAGAACATCAGTGAATAAATAAGGTCGCGGGATGTGATATCTGATGTGCTCTGGCATAATGAAAGAGTGGGGGGTTCACCAGTTTGGTGAGGTCATCTTGAGACATGAGGAAGAGGACGAGGACCCCACAAAAAAATCTTCAGTGCATTACTTGCTGAGTCTGGAACTGGAGCACGCTGTCCAGTTGTCATTGCAACGATAAAACCAAAATGTCCTCCAATGTTGCTGCCAGTGTGTCCTCATCCAAAACGGAAGTCACGTACTCGGCGGCGGCCGAACACAAAAAAGGGAGTAGGAGGTAGGTGGGATGGCAAGGACTTCAGACTCCGGTGGGGGCCAAACGACTGACAAAGGCGATGCTGCTGAGGCACATTCTACGGAAGAAGGCGGGGCATGCAGGCTTCATGATGAAGTGCTCCAGGAGGATTCGCAGCTCGGTGAACAGAGTGCTGACAAGGAAATAACAAAATAGGCAACCCTCAATGGAGACCAGAGTAGAGCAATCACATATTTTGTAGCTCTCTTACCGGCAATACGGGTTTCTTCTGGATGTATAGCGCAGGCTGAGGAAGCGATAGTAGATGAAAGGCAGCAGCAAGCTTCCCTGGCCACTGGTAACAAAATAGGTACAAAATAATAAAACGATAGTCCATAACATTTTAAAGGAGCCATTGAATGGCTCACGCACAAATACAATTCCAATGAAGTTGGGACGCTGTGTTAAACACGAATAAAAACAGAACACCTGTACAATAATTTGCTAATCATGTTCAACCTATATTTAATTGAATACACTACAAAGACATAATATTTCATGTTCAAACTGATTGGCTTTGTTTTTAGCAAACACTCATTAACTTAGAATTTTTATGGCGGCAACATGTTCCAAAAAGTGGGACATATGGTGAAAAAGACAAAAAGTTGAGGAAATCTCAACAAACACTTGTTTGGAACATCCCATGGGTGAACAGGCTAACTGGAAACAGGTGGGTGTCATGATTGGGTATAACAGGAGCTTCCCTTCCCCTGAATGACTTATGACTCATTCACAAGTAAAGGTAGAGCAAGGTTCACCTCTTTGTAACAATTGCATGAGAAAATATTCGAATGGTTCCTCAACGTACAATTGCAAGGAATTAGGAGATTTCATAATTTATAGTCCATAAAATGATCAAAAAGAACATTTCAAGGAAATCCGGAGAAATTACTGCACGCGAGCGGCAAGGCTAAAAAACAACATTGAATGCCTATAACCTTTGATCTCTCAGACCGCACTCCATCAAAAACCTACATTAGTGTGTAAAGGACATCATCACATGTGCTGAAGAACACTAATATCAGTAGATACAGTTTGGCGCTACATCCATAGGTGCAACTTAAAACTCCACTATGCAAAGCAAAAAGCCATTTATCAACAACACACAGTAATGCCGCCGGCTTATCTGGGCCTAAGCACATCCAAGATGGACTAACGCAAAGTGTGTGTGTGTGTGTGTGTGTGTGTGTGTGGGGCGAGTGGGGGCACTTAACTTTATAGCAGTGGTTCTCAATTGTTGTCACCCCGGGATCCGCATTTGCCTATCGTTGCAAAATTGCAATCTAGAGTTCAAATGTCATTTGGAGTTCCAAGCGCTGTGTGGTGGCAGTGACTCAACTCACTTCACGACAAGCAGCAGTTTGGCAGATAGAATTACGGAACAATTCTTCCCAATAAAAAAAAAAATAGAGGCTTCGAGCTGTTCAATGCCACTAACAGTTGCAATTGGCTGTCAAACTAAACGTAAAACAAAGAGAATGACGTCTTGGGGATTGAAAAGAATCAAACTGCGAAGCCTTTCAGTGCAGTAGCTAAATGCTAATGCTAAGTAGCGCCTGCTTTCGACATGATTTTAACTGAAAACCGACAAAAAGGGTAGAATTTGTTTTCACGACCGCAGTGTTTTGAGGACAAAATAGACATTTTCTCAGTTCTCATATCAAGTTAAAAAACAAAGGTCAAAATAAATTCAAACTATAATTATGGAAAATCCCAAACTATTCGAACCTTGCTCTGACAGACATGTTGGCGCCCAACAAAATCTAGTTCCAGGACTGGAATCGTCTTTCCTTCGTTCTTTTTGCATTTTATTCTATTTTTAAGACTCCCGCCTGTCTGCCGCCTTATCTCTCCGACATGACACCATCGTCCCCCCCCCGTAGGCCGAGTGCCATTGAAGCAGAAGTGCCAGCAGACTTGTACGGAGCCGCTTTCTCCATCCCAACTTGCCTTGAGCTACGCGAGCAGAGCTGCCCGGGATGCGTGACGCTCCCGATAAAGAGATGAGGCATGTGGCTCCCAGCGCTTCGTGGACATGAGCGGAGAGAGCAGCGTAGACGCTCATTGAAATATGTGGGAAAAAGAATGAATAGCGAATAAACACGACGGAAATCCCTCTGGCCTCCCGCCGAGATGGACATTTAAAAAAATAATAATCATAAAATAAAGATAAAACAAGGCGCACGGCTGTCCATACGGGCTGAGGGTCAGACGCTAACCTGTGTGCGGCCCACTCGTAAACACACACACATACACACACGCTGACTCTCAGCGCTACAACATTCATCTGCCAGCTTCCAATCCTACAGCACAAACACCCCCGCAAACACACACAAACACGAGTCGGTTGAGTGCGCTTGTAGGAATCTAATGATCTCCATCTCTCTCACCGTGAGCCGCCCACAAAAGGAGAAAGGCAGGCGCTCGGTCCCGGCGGGCAGCAGATTGGACCACCCCGAAGCATTTCCCGAAGATCCCAACACAAAACGGATTCTTTCATCAATCTGGCTCCTGCCGGGGGCCTGCCCTGAGGAGCATGCCGGCGTTGCGGGGAAATAAGGAAAAATATAAAATAAAATAAGGACAACAGAGACGGAAGATGGACACTAAGGGCCCTTGAGAGAGACTTGCGGGGATTTGTTATCGGGCTAATAATCTTGCTGGTTCAGTGGAGGGAGCAACCTGGGAGGATGTAAACGAAGGCAGTGGTTATTTTTACAGCGACTATCTATTTTCTCGAGGCTATTTTTATGACCGTTTCCCTGAAAAGCCAAACTTCTGTCGGGGCTTGGTGGGATCTGAAATTAGGTCTTGAATTTCTTTTTTTTACAGGCTGAGGTCGACGTAATTGATTTCAACTGTTGTTTTGGCCATTGGGGGCGGACAAGGTGGTCGTAACCAAACGAGGCAATCCCGACAATGCTTGGAAATCTGCTTGACACCTCAAATGCGACACATTTCACTAGCATCGGAACACATTTAACTGCAGGCTCAGTGTGTGATGGTAATATACATAAGCTAATATATATATATATATATATATATATATATATATATATATATATATATATATATACATATACACACACACACATTAACAAAAAAACATTT
>CAAKHF010024605.1:0-14327 GCA_901007745.1 Hippocampus kuda
ATATATATATATATATATATATATATATATATATATATATATATATATATATATAAAAAATATATTTTTGAAGTTGTTCCACATCCAGACTGACCTTTACATACAGGACGAAGGCGCGTGCGCTTTATGATCCGCTAGCGTGTGCCATACAGAAGCCATGTTTCTGTTCTTGATCCGAAATATCCGAAAAAGCACAGATGATTTTAAAAGTCTAGTGGTTTGAGTGTCGAGACATACCTCACTGTGTTTAGCAGTTGTCACTCGTATGCATGTGTCGGTGTGCTTCCATTTGCATGACCTCGAAATGTTTACCGGTTCATAATGTTTTGACTTATGGACATGAACCAAGTGTCTTTAGAAAATAACTCCACCCATATGTGTTTTACAGGCAAGTACTGCTTGAACATGGACTCCCGAGTAATTTAAAAAAAAAAAGTATTGTATATTGGAGATACTATACACTTTCAGGTCGGCATTGAAAATGGTTCAATCCTGAGTAACAGCTCTTCTGTAGAAGAACCCTCTTTGTTGCAACATCATTTTTTTGGGGGTGGGGGGTGGGGTCATGTTGCTCAGTTTTGTATGTGTAAATAACGCAAAGATAGTGTTTAAGATGGACGGAGAATTAGTTGGGTTTTTTTGTGTCAATCACACAAACTATATTGTCAACACTAGACCGCACATAATCCAAGAATACAGTTCATACTCATTTTGGTAGTGACATCCTAACAGTTCATGTTCAAGAAATCCCCATATGAATGTGTAAGGGAGGCAGTGTGAATGACGCGAGATTTTTTTTTGGGTATCGATTCAGATTTATGCATGTATGTATGTGCGTGTGTGTGTGTGCATTGGAGCATTATGCAAATTAGCCATTTAACAGCCCCAACTTCTTATATTGTATTTATGGGGATGCTCATCTGTCTCTTTTTTTTGTTTGTTTTTTTTAAAGCCTGTGTCTGTACAGTCTGAATTAAAGTGATAAGGTTTGTAAAGTTGTCGTGTGGCCTTGGTGGTTTTGTACAAGAATTTGACGCGTTACTGACGGTTCACCCGTTCCGTATCGGGTTGCGCTCAAATTGTTTTGTCAATAAGCGCTTGCATTTCTTCACAGTGACCATTTTAGACTCGCAAAGCATTTCAGGCAAAACAGTCCTGTCCGAGACACATGACCGATTAGATATCAGCAGTGACACAGAGGCGACATTGTGAGCCAGTTTAACAGAAAATGTCACCAGATTGTGCAAAACTCTTAACGGTTCACACTGCTGTTGCTGCTGCTGACAAATCTTCTCTTTTAACTCATGAACTGATTCCATTTTCCACCATTTTATGTGGTTTGTAAACTCAACAAAATGCCTGACGCAATGTGTGCTCTTTTTTCAAACACGCCAATTTTAAGTGATAAATCATTTTAATTGTGACACCGACATCTTTGCTCATCTCTTGAAGTACTTACTCGTTCAAATATACAGTGACTATTAAAAGGCCACGCACGCCTATTCAAATGGCGGATTTGTGTAATTAAAAAAAAAAAATTTGCATGAAGTTAGTTTAAAAATGTTTTTCAACCTTGTGGTGTATAAAATGTTCAACTCAATTGAATGTTTTTTTGGTTGTTTTTTTTTTTAGGTATTTTTGAGAGAAGTAAAATAACTGAAATGATGTAGTTGCGCAAGTGTGCACACGTCATAACTGGAACATGGCTGTGTTCAGAATTAATTCCATTAAAACTCATGATAAATGGGAGTTTACACACACTTTCCACGATTTAGAGTTCCTCTGATTAAAACCAAATATAGTTTAGCTGTTCTTGTAGGCTTTTCCTGACTTTTTTTTTTTTTAATGCTCTTTTACAGAAGCCTCAAAGTTTTGTGCTTAACATCATTTCGGGCTGTCCTTTATCTGTCCAACTTTTCTAAAGCCTCAGTTCTCGCGGAACCAAAATTGAATTAAACCATGATGCTGCCACCAACATGCTTTACAGTAGCTCTGGGGCACTTTTGGTAATGAGCACCCTTTGCATTTATGGCCAAAGGGTTAAACCTTGTTTTCATTGGACCATGGAAAGGTCTCCTCGACATCATTGGGAAAATGTATTATGGGCTGATAAAAATCATAACACATACACTTCTTTTTTTTTTTTTTGCTATAATTCCAAAAGGTGTTTTTTGGTGCCAACAACATTAATCGCCAAAACAACTCCATACCTGCAAGTGAAGTATGACGGTGGCAGCATCGTGCTTTGGGCTTGCTTTTCTTCAGTTGGAACTGTCAAAGCAGAGAGAATTATCAACAGTTAATAGCCGTCAGTGACAGTACAAAACCTTCAGGCTTCTTTTCAAAAGCAAAAACATGCCAGGGGAAAGCCTTCTAGAACTGCCGAACTAGATCAGAGGTACTTTAAATGGTGGCGGGTGCGTGCTGAGTTTCATTTAAGATGAGGTTGAATGTTACAGTATTGGTTAAATATGACCACAGACACGTCAGCTCCCACTTGTAAGAGGGTGTGCATCCTTGTGCAACTTGAATATTTCAGTTGTTCATTTTTGCTTCCCCTTTTTAAAAGGATTTTTAAAAAATTAATCAAGCTCCACGAGTATTTTTATCGACTCTTTATGACATATAATACAACAAATTCCATTCCTAAAAATTCTAATCACATTATTTTCAGCACGTCTTTTTATTTGAACTACGTTGTCATGTCCATGTTGGCAAAAGTGCATTTGTAAAAAACAAGCATGGTAAGCACGAAAACTATTGATTTTTTATTTTTTTTTTACGCAATTACATGACATATGTAATTGCCATGACAATACGAATTTATCCTCTCAGTGTGTAAAAATGCTTTGATTGATCTAAAACCAGAAGGTATTATTCTATTATTAACCAGGATATAATCTGTAGAGCAGCTTTCGGTTCATGACAGCTCCGACATCCAACTTTGTGAAATTCCGAATGGCGCACACAGAACTGGTTTGAGAAGTGACATAAGAATATATTGTCACGTGGCACAAGGAAGCACGCTCAGTTATTGCTCTACCTGTCATTTCACTCTTTCAGATTCATTGTCTGGAAGTGTTTTCATCCACTTATGAACTGTAATTAATAAATATGACTCAGTCAGAGTCAGTCACAAATATTTTCATTTGATGCTCATATTT
Source organism: Hippocampus kuda (assembly GCA_901007745.1). Classification (NCBI taxonomy): domain Eukaryota; kingdom Metazoa; phylum Chordata; class Actinopteri; order Syngnathiformes; family Syngnathidae; genus Hippocampus; species Hippocampus kuda. The sequence continues at coordinate 3,165 of CAAKHF010024605.1, forward strand.
ATGGCCTGTAAGTGTTTTTCATACTATCAAATATCGACTGCAATTATGAATTTAATTTGTCTGCTCCCACAATGATTCATGGAAAATGCATTGAAAAACGGCCATCAAATTCTTCACTCAGTTATATTGAGCCTTTTCCGCCTCTTTTGTGCAATTCACAACATCAGCAAAACTATGGGAACAAGCAAAAAAGTACTGTAAAAGGAATCTCAAACAAACAAGAAAACAAAGCAAGGAAGTGCAAAAAAAAAAAAAAACAACCAACAACAATCAAACAAGAAAAAGGCATCACAAACAAAAAGTAAGCAATAAACCAGTGAATGAGTTTGGAAAACATAGATGAAGACATGTTCATGTCATATTTTAAAAAGTGTGGTTATGTTAGCAATAGGAGGAAGACCAAGATGGTGCCTCGATAAAGCTCGTACTTATTGACAGAAAGTATTGATAATATTCGCTTCACCCTAATACAGTACAAGGTCTAATTATGTCATTCCTAAATCTAAGAAAGATGTGCTATTATATATTTATTCTATGTATTATTTTTACATTTTAAAATATCTTTTTGCTTAATCTGATTTCTGATTTGTATTATTTTTCTCATACGCGGTGCTTCTGTTTAAAAAAAAAAGATGAACAAAAAAGGTTAAGCAACAAATATTTACGAAACACTTCCGGTTCGTGCTCTCATTGTGAAACTGAATTGGGACCACTTCTGGTACCTGACTTAGCGACGTGCAACAACTTTACGATCTCTTCCTGGTCACGCGGGTACCTGGAAAACGTTGCCCTAAAACACTCGTAACCAAACATTTTGGTGGAACCGACTATGGCCAGTTAGACACTTCAAATAAGAAGTTACAATGCAATTACAATGAAGTTACGAATGTGTTAAAATATGCACCGATTTGTATGCGTAAATATACTGTATGTATGCACAGTATACTGTCTTGGAGACTCTTTCAAATATGGTGCAACGAGAGTGGCTGCCTTTACAGCAGCTCCCATCCCTGTTTAAGTTTCTTTTCGTCCTTTTATTTTATGTATCTCACCTTGGGAATTTCTCCATTGTGAGACGAGTAAAGGTTTTCTTATCTTATAAATAAATATGTAAGTGTTCGATCTTAAACATCGAAGCCTCTTGTTTGGCATTATCGTCACATTTGACTTTTGCTACAACCCTGCCGTACACGACTCACAAATGCGTGCGGTGATTTGCAAATAGGTGGCTAGAGACGTGTGTGTTCACATCCAGACCACAACTGAACGCTAGTACCACTAATATTCCCAATTATTTTGCGTGTTTCGGAGAAGGGGAACACGGTTGCATATTCTGGGAAAGTACCATTTATTTAACATTCTTTAAAATGGAACGCATGCAAGAATGAAATGGAACAAGTGAAAGCGTACTTACTGCACGCCGACCAGACTCCATCGGGTCATCTGTCTTCTGCACCTGTAGAATACTAGCGCCCTCTTGTGGTCTGAATGTATAGCTACGGCCACACACAAGGCACGCATTTGTGAGTCGTCTTAGGCAGACTGAAAAGTGGCTGCACACGCGCGCGCGCGCACACACGAGGAGGATACAGCCAACCAAGAGGCTCGGCGTTTACAGATCACACAGCTGACAGATTTATGGACGTGCATTTGCAAAATAATGTGACACGTTTGGAACATCAGTCACCCATTTGTACATTGTAGTTGCAGGTTCCTCGAACCAGGTGTGGCACGGTGCATGCGGAAGTCACGTGAACTCAATTTCCGCACAAGAACATTGTACAAAGTATGCAAATTAGTAAGCGTCTTAAAGGTTAACTTACTAAGGACTTTGTAGCCTTTTCTATAATGAGAAACTAAAACTAAAATGAAAAAGTGGTGTTCCAGGGGCGAGTTATTTACAGATGGCTCCAAAACGGATTGATATTATTGAAAATGAGTACCAGTTTTATTTTACTTTACTAAAAAATACAATATGTGACTTTTTTAGTGACAACTGGACGATGATAAGGGTGTAAGTTTTTCTAATAGCAAGCCACTAAATTGAGCAAACAATAGTTATTGGATTAGATTTAGGGTGAGATTAATTTAATTTTATGTACTGAATGAAGATGAAAATAACGTGTATGTTTTATTGCAGGTTTACAGATTTTTAACAAGAGGAATTTTGGTCATTGATTTTGCCTCTTTAAATGTTTTTGCACTTAAATGCATGTAAACTTAGAAAGACAAATAATAGCATGTTGTAACTATTTTGCTGCAACGCTTCGGACGCAATGCCCTTTATAGACATTGTTCTCTTTCTGCTTGAAGAATCTGGATTGATTTGAAATTTTGCAGCAACATCAATCGGTATTTTCATTCGTTAGGAGTTGAAATCTGACTGTGAGATGGTGAAACTCCATGCAACCTCAGAGGTAAAACCTGCCCAATCCTCGAAATGGGTCTTCTCCTAACACAGGCTTTAGCAGAAATATTAGGTTTAGTCCAGCAACAGCATGACAAAGACAAGAAAAAAAAACAAAGATATTTCCATCAGGTAGGATTCATTTTTATAAGAGTTGCTTTCATGAGATTCTTGCAATAAAAAGCCCCTTTTTTCACCACATAAATCTTTGCATGCCTCAGGAAGGTTGAGGCCATACATAAAGGTAAAAGATGTACATTGTCAGGTAAATCCACCACAGCAATCCTGCTGTCCTCAAAACTAAAAGTGCAGCTGACAAACATCAAAACAATCGGTCAAGTATTTAGCGTTTTATGGGCATCAAGCTTTTTCTTCCCCATACACGTTCACTAAAGAGCAAAAGCTTCACGTTGCTTGCGAGTGGCTGGCAACCAGTTCAGGGTGTCTCCCGCCTACTGTCCGAAGACAGCTGGGCTAGGCTCCAGCACGCCTGCCACCATAATGGATGGATGGATGGATGGATGGATGGAGGTCAATCCGTGTGTATCGAGCTGAAAATATACAGGGGTTAACTGTAATATAAAAACAAAAATGTTTGGGAATTGTCGTTGACTGAACTTTACTGATCTTTTTTATTGTGCACTCCACAAATATTCCATATTCAGTATATGCATAAAAAACTAATAAAAATGAAAGTAAATTGAAGCATTTTTGAGAAATAAAAACTAACAAACACAATTTCTGAACCAATTAAAAAAAAACAAAGCCAAAAGGAATGAAAGAATAATTTTAATAATTCCAAAGCTATTGAAACCGCGGTTTGTTTTAGAATCTGTTTTACTCTACGTGCAACTCACATCAATGTTTTTCTTTCTTTTCCATTGCTATTTGCACATTTCACTTCAGTAAATTACCCACCACATTTGACAGCTTTTCCACCCCCTTGATCTTTCAATATTTTGTCCACAAAGAAAAAAAAAAAACCTTTCACACTCAGTTGCACATCAATTCATTTGAGAAATATTTGCTCTCTTCTTCCAACGTCTTCAACATCATGTTCTTCAAACTGTTTTGTCTTTGCTTGTAGTGTCTGGATTGAGTTGACATTTGCCGCAACTCCATCTGCTATTTTTATTCTTTGGGATATGAAAGGTGGCGGAGAGAGATGGTGAAACTCCACGCAACCTCTGAGGTAAAACCTGCACAACCCCTCCATCCTCTGAATTCCTTTCTTTTCCTAACACCAGGCTTTAGCAGTAATACTTGGCCCGGTGGAGGAATAGTTGTCGAAACATAATAAAAGCTGACATTTCCATCACATGTCGTTAATTTTCAAGAAAGCTATTTTAACCCCATTCGGGGACAGCGGTTACAACAGTGGACACCTTATCACGTGATCAGGTTACACGTTATCACGATTGGCGCATGAAAGGGTTAGTGAGATTCTCGCAAGAAAAAGACCTTTTTCTTCCACATTCGCTTGCAGGCTTCTCTTATCTTGGGAAGTTTGAAGCCATACATGAAGGGGGTGATGATTGGCTGGCAAACCAGCAGATACATTGAAAAAAAAATCTGGACCTTGTCTGAGAAATGACCCGCATCGTTCCAGCTGTCAAAAAAGACAAAAGCGCAGCCGACCAACAAGTTGGACACAGAAACAATCTGAGGCGTGCAGGTAGTGATCGCTTTCTGCTTATTCTCTTTGGAGGTATCAAAACAAACGAGCAGGATCTTGACGTAGGACACCGCGATCAGCCCGACCGGGAAGACACTGGTCAGGAAGCTAAACATGTCAATGACGCTATTGACCTTGGAAACGGAACACGCAAGTTTAGCGACTAATTGATGGTCACAAAACACTTTGTCAATCACGTTTCCGCACAATTTCAAATTGACGACAAAGACGACGGTGAGCAGGCAATTGGCGCACGCAAGCATCCAGATCAGTGGCACGACGACGCCCACCGTCCCTGCGCTCATGATGCTGCTGTAGTGTAAGGGCTTGCAGATGGAGATGTAGCGATCATAAGCCATGACTGCCAAACTGCAAAACTCCACACAGGCGGAAGTGTACATCCAACCCATCTGTAGAAAGCACCAGGAAAGGGGCACTTGATGTGCGTCTGAGAACATCTGTGAGAGCATGAGAGGATACAGGGATGTGCTGCCGCTTATCTCGTTCACCAGTAAGTTGCACAGTAACATGTACATCGGCTCGTGAAGCCTCCTGTCCGCAAATATGACCGCAATGAGCAGAGTGTTGGCCGCGCAGATCGAACAGTACCACAGCAGCAATATGAAGAAATACAAGTACTTCAACTGTCCCATGTCACTGTAGGCAGCCAGCACGAAGTACTCAATCTCACTCGAGTTCTCCATTTCTTAAGCGCATTGCTCCGATGAGGCAAACTAGCGCAGCGTCGGTGCTAGTTGGACTCACACAAATATTTGTAAATCAATGCAAACACATAAACAAACATTCAGGCACGAGGAGGATTAATGACGGTCACCTGAGAAATGCAAAACACATGTCATGAAAATGGCTTAAGAGGGCAGGCACATGTTCCACATTGCATTTATTTCGTCACATTCAATACTGCTGGTTGAATGTCCTGGATGCTCTGAAAGAAAAAAAAAAACATTGCCAATCACATACTGCAGTAAATAGACGTTATGTGTGCTGTGCTGTGTGTGTGTGTGTGTGTGTGTGATGGCGCACCTTGCAAGGGTCAAGTTGAACTCTCGGTGGCTCCTGAATTGCTCCTCCCAGTCAATCGGAGAATGTCTTTAGCTCAATTTATACATGAGGTTGAGTGAGGCAGGTCACATGACTGGCTCAACAAGCCTTTGACAAGTCGCATTTTCGACAAACTTCCTTGATTTTAGTCTTTCATTTATGCAAGTATTGTTCCTGTAAATATCAAAGTCTACACACCCCTGCTCAAATTCCAGGTTACTGTACAACACAGCAAATCATTTCAAAACGTTTCCCACCATTTAAAGTGACCTTCAACTGTCACTTTGGGGGGGGGGGGGGAATCTTTTGGAAATCCTTTTGTATGCTTCTCCTGACTGATACATTCGATCAGTGAGCTCCTTCTGAAGCCGTGGAAGGTCACCTCAGACCTGTGCAGTAAAATGTGACTGAAAATTTCTGAAAAAAAACTACTTGAACATCTGACCTTTACTTAGGATGAATCAGATGCATTTTAAATGTTGGCTGTTGTGTGACGACCCCCATAAAACATGCGTCAGAATATGACGGGTCCATTCTGCGGTTCATTCTGCACACAACCACATTACCATTGATGAGGCAAGTGTGCGCATTTGAGCAACCACATTAACTCAATTGTTTATTTTTTTGCTCCCCTCTTTAAATTTGCAAATTTTTTTTCCCTAATGGAGAACAGACATATCAACACCAGCTGCAAGAAAGCTGGAATCGCAGGTTTACCAGGCTGTGTGGAGCATGCCACAATGATTTGGGAGCAGATCCAGCTTTCCAGAAGAGAGAAGAAAGACCAGAATGTCAAATACCTCAAACTGGCGAATTTTATCATTTTATGCTGCAAAAGATTTGCACTGGCCGGCAACAAATTAAATTGATCCTGATTGGGGCAACTCAACAGTTGAGTGGATCGAAGGCTTGCCCGACTTACTTCCGACGAACTGCACCATCCAAATTTGGAGGGAGAAGCTTATCACCTTGCGCAAGGTTGAAATTGAAGTTGCAGAAGTCCAGAAGCCAGGTCGTGGAGTTTGAAGAACAGAATGAACCGATCAGATTCACCATTGGAGGAGATGGCATTCCTACTTTTTGAACCAGCCTGGACACAGTCAGGGAAGGCCCTACAGGGCCTGCCTCTTCGACACGATAACCGCCAAAACCAATCTTGAGCAACTTTCAGAAGGCCTGGGAAACATCAACGCCAGCAACTACCAGGAAAGTAGAAAGGGTGCTGTTATAATTTCACTTTTTACTCAAGGCAGCTTGAGTTATACAGTATAGTAATGTTGAGTGCACAAGGTAGATCAATGTGCTTCACATCGTTAAAAATATCACATTTGAAGGCAAGCCAGGGAAATAAGATAGCTAGATCTCCAAACCAATTCTGGAGTGTCATGTGCTACCCAATATCAGAAAGCTTGGACTCAGTATCATGCCCTTGGTCATCCATGAAGACAAAAACAAAAAACTAAGAACAACGAAAAACACTCAAGAATGGCTGAGAACATTGGAGATCTCTGAAGTGGCCCTCTATGAGCCCTGATCTAAATCCTATTGAACATCTTTAGAAGGAAATGAGACACGCCACCTACAAAACCTGAGAAGTTCGGACACTCTGCTTGACCAAAATACCTCTCTCGAAAGGCTGTGGAATATCGAGCATTTTCATCAAATTAAATAAAAGCTGTTCTGCTACAATTGAAAAAGCAATGCACCGTTTTTATTGGTGACTTTATTAAAATGATTTCAATTTCACATGAAGTTATTTTAAGAAGCCGTATAAGTTAGCAAAGACTACTAGGCTGTTTAGATGATTCACGGTGTCCCCAGACGGAAAATCGGTCAGGGACAGGAAGTTTGTTGACATTATGAAACTAATTTTGTCTAATTGCAGCTCGGTGGCAAATACAAATACTCTTTGTATAAACATCCACAGCCACAGAGTGACTCTGTTATGCTCCATTTAAAAAAAATTCTGACAGAAGTCATAAAACAGAATCTTAAATGATGACACAACACCTGAGACAAAGTATTGCATCATTTGATTACGATCACATGAAAAACAATGGTCAATATGGCTCCTCTGTTTGTTTGGTACGGTGTTTACTTGTCCCACGCGTCCCTTAATGACAAGTTATTTTTCTCCAAAAAGACACAGACCAAAACAAGAGCAGATGAGACAAACATGTTTTCCCCAGTATTGATTAGACGTATGATTAGCTGATGTAATTCCCATTTGTTATGATGCCATGACGCACGAGGCAGCAACAGACACGGCGTAAACACGATGATTAAACCTCCGAGTCATGCGTCCACTATCCCCAGGACATCAATCTACTGTCAGTATATGGCGCTGGGACTCCACACTCCCTAGTGGTCGGGAGACTTCACCACACAAACATGTGTCCACAGTCCCTCCACACGTCAGAGTAGCAATAGAGAAGTCCAGAAAAAGAAAACAAAACAAAAAAACAGGACAATAGCTCTCCTCTCGAAAAGTATTGTTTTAACTATAGGCTAAAATCTATATCTATCTATCTATCTATAGGCTTTGACATTAAAAGATGAACATGAGACGTGAGATATAAACGTTGCAGTTTTTATTTCCAGGTCTTTACATCTGAATCGGATGCACAATTTAGAAGATAGAATTGTTTGTAACAGACAAAAACAGTTTGAGGTAAACAAAAGGACTCCAAAGGATGGATATAAAACAGACTAAATTGTCGCGCTTGGACACACACCCCAAATCTGCGTTCACCATTCATGTTCACGAAAACAAGCGAGCAGCGAATGAACTGGAATCAGATATGTCTTGTACATTTTCTGAGAGGTTTTTCACAATCCAACAAGTGAAAAGTCCATTTTAATCAAATGGTAAATGGAGTGCACTTACCATCATATCCTGACCAACGATAGAATCCAGAGTGCTTTAATCCAGTATATGCATCTGCATTATGTCGTAGCGGCTTTCTAGCGCTAAGCTAACCTGTCATTTCACAGCCGCTGACAGCGAGTGATGAGTGTGACAGATCAATCGTGCCGATTCATGCTGACGTGCGGACAGGGTCAGCAGGGGGTGGTACACCTGTCCCATCCATGCTCAGTGACTGCCCAACAGCCTTTCTATGTGCCCCTACTGCATTACAATGGCGGCCGAATATCGAAATGACATCATATTAATTGGTGAAAATAAGGGTCAGTACGAGTGGACATTTTTCTTCATCAGTGAGGAGCATTTCCATATGCTGATGGGTCTTGGGGTTGAAGCGCAGATCACAAACAATACAGTCAACATAATGATGAGATCTCGATTTTTGGTGTTTTTGATACAGCGCAAAGGTCGTGGGTTCGATCCCCGCTCTTGCCTTCCTGTGTGGAGTTTGCATGTTCTCCCCGTGCCTGCGTGGGTTTTCTCCGGGTACTCCGGTTTCCTCCCACATTCCAAAAACATGCGTGGCAGGCTGATTGAACACTCTAAATTGTCCTTAGGTATGAGTGTGAGTGTGAATGGTTGTTCGTCTCTGCGTGCCCTGCGATCTGCTGGCAACCGGTTCAGGGTGTCCTCCGCCTACTGCCCGAAGACGGCTGGGATAGGCTCCAGCAACCCCCGTGACCCTTGTGAGGATAAAACGGATCAGAAAATGGATGGATGGGTGGATTTAATAAAAAGTGAATGAAAAAACACAGGCTCCTTCAAAGTCACTTCTAGATGAGGCAATGACTTCTGGATCCATGACTTAAGTTATACCAGTTATATCAAAGTGTGACATATTTCAATATGGATCTCATTAAAACTCCACGACCTGGAATTTAGGGCCACCCACAGATTTCACTGAATCACAGCTCTTTGGTGGTTGCATACATGGGTGTGTTCAAAGCCGAGACAGGAGAATCACCATGTATTGAAAGGAGGATTTGAATTTAGCACAAATGGGAGAAAATCCTTCGCACTGTACAAAAGCATGTTGGCAGACTTAAACTGGAACAGAATATTCATTTTCTAGTCCTCATGTGCACCGCCGGCGCACCTCTTCTGTGCACTCCTGGTCATGCTGCTAGAAATGCATATTGTTCAAGCCCCCACACTTTTCTTTTCGGGACGTTAACGCCAAACAGCCCATGTAAATGCAAACAGCAACATGTGTGAGCTTGCTGACAGGGTGGACAATGACAGGGTTGACATTTCTGGCTAACGTTAGCATTTAATCAGCACATGGTGAACCTTTACTTAGCAACGTGATCAGGTTAACAAGCTAAGGGTATTGTTTAACAAATCTAGAGGACTTTTTGAAAGTTCTGAAAAGTTGTTTTTGATAGATCTACAAATTGATACTTCTAATGACAGTGTGGATTTGTTCAATTTGACACCATCCAACATGACAAGATGAAAATTATGCAGCTTAAGTGTTAATATTTAGAGTGCATTTATCAGGCGTACCAAACTCCACTGAAAAAAGACAACAGAATGTTGTGTAAGAGTAAACATCGATTTATGGGACACTTGCAAATTGTTTTTTTTATGATAACCAAAATAGAATCTACATGATAAAAAACCCCCCCAAAAAAACTGTTTTATCAAACAGCTTATGCGTGGACAATGAATTCATGTAAATTTAGTCAAAAGCTATGTGGCTAGCTCTTCTGAGATGGGACAAGTAAAACTGACGGTCAGGATCATGATTTTTGGTTAAAAAGTAACAAAGTGTTTTAAAAAGTAGCACACTTTTGAATACTAGACCATGAAATAACATTTTCTTTCATAAACAAGGGTAGCTGGAATTCCCTGGCGATGGAGTACAGTACACCGCTGTTTTCTGATTGGAGCATCGTGGTGCTCGGCAAAAGGATAAAAAGAAGCGTCCAGGTTGACCATCATCATCCTCAGCATCCAAAACCACGTAAGGAAGGGAGGAGCAGAGAGTGGAGGAGAAGACGGAGGAAACAGGCCAGGGGAGTCGATGCGACCGATGGATCAAGGATGACGAATGCAACCGTGCTTACCTTTTTTCACTTGGCAGGGTTGAGTCACATGACACAGAGGCTCCGATTGTTTCTGTTCGCTGTTACCTTGTTGTGTTATGCTGCTATTTTGCTGGTCAACGGTGTTCTTATTGTTACCATCATACTGGAGAAAAAACTGCACGAACCGATGTATATCTTTTTGTGCAATCTATGCGTTAATGGCCTGTATGGGACAATTGTCTTTTTCCCCAAATTCCTTCATGATCTGTTGTCCACGAGCCACATGATATCTTATTTTGGCTGTATGATGCAGATCTTTGTCATCTATTCTTACGCGGCATCTGAAATTGCCGTTTTAGCAGTGATGGCTTACGACCGCTACGTGGCCATAACCCGACCGCTGGAGTATCAGTCAATTATGACCAAATGCAGGGTGTTGTTGTTGGTGTCCTTTTCCAGACTCATGCCAGTGTTCTGCCAGGCCGTAGTGATGATCATGAGCTCCCAACTGGAACTGTGCGGTTCCCACATCAACAAACTCTACTGCGAGAACTGGGCCCTCCTTCAACTCTCCTGCAATCCGACAACTTCCAACAGCATTGTCGGATTTGTGAATATTGTATTTTACTTTGGGCACGATCTTTTTATCATGTGCTCTTATGTGCATTTGGTTAAATTGGCTTTCAGGTCGAAGGACGGGAAGAAGAAGTTCAGGCAGACATGCGTCCCTCATCTGCTGTGCTTGTTCAACATCACGGTGGCTTTGCTCTTTGACCTCATGTACGCTCGCTACGGCACCAGCTCCATGCCTCAGAGCCTCCGAAATTTCATGGCCATCCAGATTCTCACTTTTCCTCCGTTGCTCAATCCTATTATTTATGGCTTGAAACTCTCCAAGGTTCGCAACGCTGTTTTACAACATGTGAGAAGGAAGAAGGGCTGAATCGTAAATTAGGATGTATTTTGTGCAATTGAACAAGATAGTCTGCTCTCTTATTTAAATGAGGTTTTTGGACATTAGTCATAAAGGGGTCGGGGGGGGGGGGGGGGGGATAACAACGCT
>CAAKHF010024605.1:14483-27991 GCA_901007745.1 Hippocampus kuda
TGTGTGTGTGTGTGTGTGTGTGTGTGTGCTAGTGTAGGGCATAATTTGCATTAACTAAGCTTCATTTACATTTGAGCAATCTAAATGTCAGTTCTTCTATGGAGCTTTTTACATTATATTTATTTTGGAATTTGACTGTAACCATTTGAAAAAAAAAACACGTTCTACAATATCATAAATTGATTTGCATTAATTACCAAATATATACATTGCATTTTCTAAACATTAACTTCTAAGATGACACTCAAGTATTTGTATTGACTTTAACTCAAGCCGATTAACTAAAAAGCAGGCTACGTAATCAGTTGGTAAGTAGAGTGCGGGTGTGAGAGAACAGCACACTGCAGGGCTCGCTCTACATCTTACATTGTTTTTTTTTGTGGAAATTAATCAATTCCAGTGTCAAAACTGAAATATGTATTCGATGAGCATCTCTCTCTCTTATTTCTTTTATTTAATATTTAATATTTCTTGGCATTATATTTGAGACATATTTTATCATAATTGGGTAGCGGTGGCTTCATATGACCATTTGATATCTTATGTTCATAATTCCTGTCATTTATTCATTTATAGTGAAATTATACAGTGTGAAGTGAAACTTATTTTTTTAAAAATGAGAGCACCAAAATCAGCTAAATTATCTGTCTATTTTCCGTATCGTGCCTGTGTTCATTTGGGTCCCAGGTGGGCCGAAGGCAATCCCAGCAGACTCTGGGCAAGTGTCGGGCTCCACCCTGGACTGGTTGCTTCTCGATTGCAGGTCAGATGAATATTTTAACGTTTATGAAAGATAGCAAATGTAGTCCCATACTGGACTTAAGTAGAAGTATAGCTACTGATATACTTAAAGTATACCTCCAGCAGTACCCTCGGTATTGATGGGGAAACGGAGTAATATTGCAAAGTTTGATACAAAATCTGGTATTCCCATTTTTGTGTCTCATCTTGTATTTGCCAAAATTAGCCCCTTGGTTAATTTTAATGCACAGCCCCATGTTTGGAATGGATGTGACATCAAGTCATTGACTGGGTCATCCATTGCAGCCACCAGTTGCTATTACGTGACACGCCAGATATCGTTTGCATCAAGATCGAAATTTGTCCTTTCATATTTTGTGGTGACTAAATAAACCATCGTAGAAAAGGTCTTCCCAAATTAAAAAAAAATAAAGCCAATCTAATCTTTCCATCTATTTAACTGCAAAGGATGGAACCGGACCCACGTCACAGACAGTCTTCCACCTTCGCATGAGGATGCTGATTACCGTGTTTTCCCTACTATAAGTGTTTTGGCGTATTAGGCGCACCTTCAACGAATGGCCTATTTCAAAACTGTTTTCATATATAAGGTGCACCGCATTATAAGGCGCATCGAATAGAAGCTACAATAGTGGCTGTGGTTGCATTGTGCATCCACTAGATGGAGCTATGCTAAAGGAATACAGCTTTAGTTCTATAGAGCTTGCACAACCGCTGCAGCTGTAACAAAGCACTTTACAGAACATTTAAAATACTACGTCCAAGAAATCAGAATATCCATCCACGTTTAAGGCGCATCGGATGACAAGGCGCACTGTCGGCTTTTGAGAAAATTGAATACTTTTAGGTGCTCCTTATAGTGCGGAAAATACGGTATTTAATATGTCAGCAATACTGGCATCATCAGTGACGGATAGACGGACCTTCCGTCTGTATTGTCTCTGGAAAATTGTGGGAATAATTCGGATTTGCCAGATTCCGTCCAAGAAAATGCCGCATTGAATTGGTGAGACGGCTTGGCCAAGACGGCCTTCAGTGCCGTCACGGCTTAGCTTCTTGCAGTCGAGTATAGCAGAGCACATTAGCTGCCATTGACGTCTCAACAAATACCGGTTATTTGTAATAAGATTGCTTTAGATCAACCAGTGTCACCAAAAACGAGTTAGGCGGCAGTTTTTCTTGAAAAAACATGTAGATTTTTCCTTCCACCACAGCTAAACTTTAAACTATGTTTTAACTTTAAAGTATGTTTTATCTTTTTATCTTTTTTTTTTGTGTGCGTTATACGGAAAATGTATACATTCCAGAAGTTGCTGTTTATTAAGATGGCACAACACAACATTACCGCTTATCATTTTGGAGATGACAACAATTCTCTCAAACAAAAGCCATTTTGCTTTTTAGAATCTGTTGCTCTCACAATTAATGCTCCCTGGCTCACATCATTTCGTGTAGCTTAAGTTTTTTTTATCCACCCAAGAGCTCAATCAACCAAGATCTCAAGTCGGGGAGTCATCAAAATGTAACAAGCCTACTTTGACAAAGCATTGGACAGAAATTAAAAATATCTGTTTTTTAAATGTAGGGAGTCAAAGTAAAGAGTCGTGAGAAATTTTTTTTCGAAAGAACAGAACCCTGAAAAATAAAAAGTACAATATTTTTACTTTGTTACTTCCCACCACTGCATTGGGATCAGATCAAGTCCCAAGAGCGCTACCAGACAGCATTAAAAGGCGTATGAACTCAAGACGTGTATTTCTTTAGACGTGAGCAGTCGCACGTGGAGAACAACATGAAGATACGTGTTGGTAAGTATGCATTTCCAGAGGACACACATTAAAAAGAAACAACAACAGAGCCAACATACTTCAAAAAAGTGACATTCAGGAGCAAAACAGACTGAGTGGAATGGATGCGTGGTTTTATCGGGTTCAGTCTTGAATAGTAAACGTGTTGAGCGAATTTTTTGTAGACCAGTTTAATGCTGATGTTACAGTGACATGTTATTTTTCAAGACTTTATAAATGAAGATGAGCCTGTGCGAAAAGGTGCCCATGCTGTCAGCGGTGGATTTAGACCAGTCTCTGAGTGGGCAAAGAAATTTTGTCATTGGGGCCAATTCAGGTGTTTTTAGTTATTTATTTTTTAAAGCTTCAGTTAACCTTACCACGACACTAAACCAAGCAGCCTACAGTAATAATCTATTTTAACGCTTTCAGGGATAGTGGTTACTACAGTGGACAGCTTTTATTGTTTATTGTATACGTTACATTGCTCCATGTACAGCACTTTGTATGCAGCGATGGCTGTTTGAAAGTGCTCTATAAATACAGGTGACTTGACTTATCATGTTATCAGGTTACAGGGTGCATGAAAGGGTTAATGAATGTTATTTGTAGACTGGGTTGCTGAAATGCTGATCCGTTCAATTGCTATGTCCGTAGTTCAGGAAAAAAAATTAAAAACTGATTTTTACATCCTATTTCTGCATGAGTAGATCTGATTCTAAAGACTTGAGCTTTGGAGTCAAGAGTGCACAAGTTGAAGTCCTGCTGCAGGCAAAAATATAAAAAATGGTCGCCTAGTCTGCTTGCTGTCTTCATTCTAGGGTGAGCTGAATTTCCAGTCAAGCGGCGATAATTAGTATGAGTGTTAAGATGAATAGCAATGAGACAAAGCCAGATGATGGTGTTGCGAGAGGTGAAAAAGAAGCACGGTGAGACCACCACAAAGAGAGAGCCACATGCCTTGGGAGAAACTTTTTTTTTTTTTTTTAAAGAGAGCGTATAAACAGAGAACGTGATGAAGATGGTGAAAGTGAGACACAAGCAGTGTGCCAGACATCGAAAAAGAATAGACAGATACTGTATTAGGCCCAGTGGGAGACAACCCCTCCCTGTGCAGAAAAAAACACATACTGAGGAAAACACACTGAGGTGGACATTGTGTTTTCTTAAAATATACTGGATTATAAACAATGGACGTTCAGAATCGCCTTGATTGTCATTGTATAGAATACAACGAAATTTGGGTGCCACTCCGTAGTGCATTTCGTAAAAAAACTAAAATAGAATACAATAAAATAACAGTTTAATAAATACAAAACTCAACAACACACAACAACAGCAGCAGTAGTGGTAGTGTGGACTGAGGCTTATATTGCACGCAGGACACATATTGCACATGAAATGAAATGGCTCAGATATTGCTCATTGCTCATTGTAGATTACAGCGACAGTTTAATTCGAGTGGAGTCAATAAAAACAGCATGATGTTTGATTTTTCACAAATCAAAACAAAAAATGCAATAACCTCATTGCAATAGTTATGTTAATATTCATACAAGTTATACAAGTTAATAGTCATTTAAAAAAAGTAACTGTCATTTCATCGCAAAAACAGACAATTGCAAGAAAATTATTTTGTGCAGCTGAAAAACAGACAAGCCCAACATTTTCCCAGGACCATGAAATGACACCGATATTAGGTTTAAAAATGAATACAAATGAACATGGGGTCAATATGCTGCAATTACAATCTGTTTTTTCCCTTTCTCTTTTCACAGGCGTGGTGTCAAGTAACAGGTTGTTATGAATCCCGAGTGTGTGGGTGTGTAAGGATGCCAAACCAAACGCTGTTTCCTTACTTTAACCTCACCATGTTCATGAACATCGGGCCATACCGCTACCCGGCGTTGGCCTCATTTTTCCTCCTCTACCTCTTCATCGTGTGCGCCAACTTGGCCATCGTGCTGACGATCTGCCGCGAAAAGAACCTTCACGAGCCCATGTACATATTCATCGCCTGCTTGTCCTTCAACGCCCTGTACGGCTCCACGGGCTTCTTCCCCCGTTTCCTTATGGACTTGGCGTCCGACACGCACCTGATCTCACGGGCCGCCTGCTTCACGCAGATCTACTTCATCTACACGTACGGATGCAACGAGATGACCACGCTGTGCGTCATGGCCTACGATCGCTACCTGGCCGTGTGCCACCCGTTGCACTACCACAGCAGGATGACTGTGAAAAAGGCCCTGACCCTGGCCGGCCTGGCCTGGCTCTTACCACTCGTCTTTCTCACCACGCTTATCTACCTGTCGGCAACGCTGCCCCTGTGCGGCAACGAGATCCAGAAGGTGTTCTGCGCCAACTGGAATGTCGTCAAGCTGTCGTGTGTGCCCACGGTGGTCAACAACGTGGTGGGCATGTTCATGACCATCTTTACCGTTTTCATCCCGTTGGCCTTCGTCCTCTACACGTACACGCGCATCATGAACGCCGCCTGGAGACGATCGGCCAAATTCAAGGGCAGAGTATTCCAGAGCTGTTTGCCACACATGTTCTCCTTTGTCATTTATTCCATCACTGCGTTTTGTGATATTGCGCTCAGTAGACAAAGTGTGGAGGAGATGAACCCCTTCGTTGCCATCATGTTATCTCTCGAGTTTGTGGTTATTCCGCCGCTTCTCAATCCCCTGGTGTACGGTATGAAGCTATCATATATACGCAGGCACATCTTCAAGATGCTGTGAGATCGTGCCGAAGTATAACTGTGTTGTAGTCATCAAAACATTTAAAATACTGCTTTTCCTCTTTAAGGCAGCAAGTTTCATTGAATTTGATTCATATTGTCTTTTTAAAAAATTAATTTGACAATTTTGAAAGCCATTATCAAGCGCTTGATGTTTGTTATCAATTCAAATCAATGACGTCATTTTTTTGTCACGCGCATTTGCAGTATGCAGAATGTTTTTGTGACAATCACAAAGTAAAACGTAAAACACAGTCAATGTGTTGTGTCATTCATTTAATAAAGAATGCAATATCATTCAAAGTGTCGTGTTCATGGATTTCAATGACATTCAAGTCAAGTCTCAGGAAAGCACCTTGATTCATGATTTCCAGACAGTTTCCATAACCAATGAATCATGGCTCTTTGGTAAGGACAACTTCATTCACAACTTTCACACAGTCCGAAGCCTGGACAGATGAATCAGTGAAAATTAAAAGACCGTTGAGGGAAAAAAAAAAAAAAAAGATTTGGCCACAAATGTGAGAATTGGTCCCGAGCGCTTGTACTGAGAAGAGGTTGTTATTAAAGCCCCCTCCCCCGTTAAAATACACAAATATCCAAATATGGATGTCACGTTCACAACAAGAAAAAATAAAATAAAATGACACCACCGATTTACATCCAAATCTGGCGTATCACTCAATATCAACTGGTGGGTGCGAGGGACGGCCCAGTCAAGACCTTGACGTCACATCCATTCCGAACAAGGCACCTTGTATTAAAATTAACCAGGGTGATTGTTTTATCAAATACAAAACAAAACACAAAAAGGGCTCACCTGATATAAATCAAAATTGACAATACAGTGTTGCTCAGTTTCCCCATCAGTACCTCAAAATGGACTTCTGGACGTACACATTACAGACCTTGCTAGCGTTGGCTAGATAGTAGCAGATGTTTCAACTTGCGTAATCAGTCGCGCCCCAAGTTCTGTCCCAATTGAAAATACGAATAAACCAGTGTTCCTCAAATAGTGGGGCAAATAGTGAATGTTCTAATTGCCAGAAACTCGCTGTTTTAAGGCTGGCATACAGTCCGACGCATTCACCAACAAATCATTCTCAGAGGGACCATATCAAAGAATTCTCTTCAATAAGGACATGGGAGAGAAAATGTTCTTCAAATCTGTTGTTCCTCCATAATCACTTCTATCCCTGTTCCACCACTGCTCCCTGCCCACCTTTTAAGACTCAAGATCTCACTCAATCAAGATCTAAATCATAGTTTTTTTTTTTAATATTGTGAAGTCAAAAAATAAATCTATTTGTGTCAAAGCAAGAAGTAAAAATAATAGCTATTTGCCTTCAAATGTAGGAAGTAAATGTTAAAAATGAATCACAAAAATATCAAACAAAAAACTAGCACAGATACCTAAAAAAAAAAAACTATCTAAATACAGTCACAAAATATTTGTACTTTGTTACTTCCTGCCACTGCGCTGGCGTCAGATCGAGTCCCAAGAGTGCAAAGACGCGGAATTAAAAGATGCGTGCACTCGTGATGAGTGTCTTCAAACCTGAGAAGTAGATCACGAAGAACAGCACGAAGACACCTGCTGTAAGTATGCAGTATGGATGTAGCTTTTGAGAGTGTCATGTATTCTTGAATTTCAAACCTTTATTTACGTCTTAAAAAAATAAAATTGCCTTCATTTTCAGTGGCATTGAGACGCGGCAGAGAAATGGAAACAACCGAGCACACAGAGTTAAAAAGATTTACCGGTTGAAGGGAAATATTAAATCATCTTGAAATAATAATAATAATAATACATTTTATTTGAAGCGCCTTTCAGAACACTCAAGGACACTTTACAGAGGAGCAAACAACAAGACAAGAATAAATAAAAGCAGAGATAAAACTATAAATACAAGAGATATATTCAAGTGGAGCAGGCCAGTCTGAAAAGGTGAGTCTTAAGCTGGGTTTTGAATGTGGGAAGAGAATCGATGTTGCGGATGTTGGGTGGAAGTGAATTCCAGAGTTTGGGGGCAGAGCGGCCAAGAGTATATGGAAGCAATTGTAACTGTTGCAGTCAATATTAAGTATGCAGCAAAGCAGTTTGACCAAAGGGAGTCACTGATGGTGTTGTGGTACCTGGCTTCAGTGTGAATGTTTGTGTTAAGGTGTCCTGAGATTGACTCGTGGCAAGTCCAGAGTGACACGCGACTCTAAACAGGAGAACAGGTAGCAATAGTAAATGGATGGTTGGTTTCAGCGGGTTAAGTCTTGTCTCGGGAACTTTGAGCAGCAAACACTTGAGCGCTTATGATGAGACCAATGAGGTGCGGAGGAACGGTGTGGTATGTTGTCTTTCAAAGCTTTTGTAACCGAAGAGGAGCCAGTTCATAAAAGTGCTCAACATCGAGACCGAATTTACAGAGGGGTGCCCGAGCTGGGGACGGTGGATTTATCTGAGGAGCACATTAAAAAAACAAAAAGCCTGTAAGAGGAGCCTATTCCAATTTCTGTTATTTCCAGAGTGGGGTGGTGAAATATTGCATCTTTCCAGTGTTTTGGTTCTGCACTAGTACCTCAGTCTGTCAAGACTCGGGCTTACGTTCGAGTCCTGGCGTGGATAAAAGTGTAAAAATGCCAACAAGTTGCTGGATGTCTGCTCATCCGCTTGTTGGCAACGGTCGAGATGCAGCACTGTTTGCAGACCTCTTTCACTTTGAATCTCCCCTTGCATGCCTGCACGTGTGCAAATTTGCTTCTGTATGTTGTGTACAACAGAAAGAGTCGGATAATGGTGTTGATGAAAAAGCAAAAATTGAGGGAGAGGGAGAGCCAGAAGTCTTTGGAAACTGTTTGATAGCGAGGGGACACAGAGCAGGAATAAGAGACGGTGACGAAGAAAGAGTGTGTGTGTGTGTGTGTGTGTGTCCAAGCAAGCATCCATAATCTGAGCCGTTTATCCTCAACTCGGATAAGTAGTAGATAATGGAAACTGTCTGAAAATGAACTTAATTCTTTATTTTCATACTTCAAATCTGATCACATCCATATTGAACGAGTCCAAATGTGTACTGACCAATCTCAGGCAACTTTTTTTTAATCGCTTTCTCATATTGAAACATGAAATGAATGAAAGCCATGTGCCATTTATGTTCGGAGGATGTTGACAGTAAGCACATTAAAGCGAGCCAACAAAAATGTTTTCAGAACAAACGAAATGTTGAGGTAGCAGAACTATGTGAAGATTTCGGTGTTAAAGGCCACATGCAACATTACTCGGGGTGTCTCGATACATGCGGTGTGTGATACGATTGAAGGACGGTTTGTTTTAAATCAAAACCTATTCCCCGATTTCAAATCGATTTCCCTTAAACCCCTAAAAATCACCCGGCAAAAATTTTTTTTTTTTTTTTTAAAATGCAACTCTAACCACCAATGAATTTTTCTATTTTCTCTTTTCACAGACGGTGTCAAGTAACAGGTTGCATCACAAGTGCGTGAGTATGTGAAAATGCCAAACCTAACGCTGTCTCCTTACTTTAACCTCACCATGTTCATGAACATCGGCCCATACCGCTACCTGGCTTTGGCCTCGTGCCTCCTCCTCTACCTCTTCATCGTGTGCGCCAACTGGGCCATCTTGCTGACCATCTCCCGCGAGAAGACCCTCCACGAGCCCATGTACATATTCATCGCCTGCTTGGCCTTCAACGCCCTGTGCGGCTCCATGGGCTTCTTCCCCCGTTTCCTGCAGGACCTGGCAAGCAACACGCACCTGATCTCGCGGGCCGCCTGCTTCGCGCAGATCTATTTCATCTACACATACGGCGGCAACGAGATGACCACACTGTGCGTCATGGCCTATGATCGCTTCCTGGCCGTGTGCCACCCGTTGCACTACCACACCAGGATGACGGTGAAAAAGGCCCTGACCCTGGTCGGCCTGGCTTGGCTCTTACCTATCTCCGTCATCACCATAGCCATCTACCGGGCCACCACGTTGCCCCTGTGCGGCAACAAGATCCAGAAGGTGTTCTGCACCAATTGGAATGTAGTCAAGCTGTCATGCGTGCCCACCGATCTCAACAATGGTTTGAGCATGTTTGTGACCATCTGTACGATTTTCCTCCCGTTGGTCTTCGTCCTCTACACGTACACGCGCATCATGAACGCCGCCTGGAGAGGCTCGGCAAAATTCAAGGGGAGAGTATTCCAGACCTGTTTGCCGCACATGATCTCCTTTGTCATTTATTCCATCGCCCTATTTTGTGATCTCGCCCTGAGCAGGTACAATGCGGAGGAGATGAACCCCTTTGTGGCCATAATTTTATCTCTGGAGTTTGTGATTATTCCACCAATTCTCAACCCTCTTGTATACGGTATGAAGCTGCCGGATATACGCAGACACATCTTGAAGATCCTGTGAGATCGTGATGGCCAGTGGTGTGGTTAGGGCAAATTTAGGGATGTGGCAGCAGCCCGAAAATAACCTTAAGCCCTATAAATAAAAACTCAATGAAGAGTTGAACGCACTAGCTACTTGCCAGTGTCAGTAGCTATTCAGTTGTGAAGCTACGATGGTGATCACATGCTTGTCTCCACAAGAACCTTAAACGCATCTCCTCCATTTAAAAGTTCAAAGGTAAGGAGGGAAGTTGTCCTTTCTATATTTGACAAAATGAACATCTTGTTATGTAATTACCCACCTTGCATTATTTCATCCGCTACCTTGTTAATGTAGCAGGTTCAATTGACTTGAATTTGATTACGTTTTACGACATTGTATTGAAGAACCTGTGACTTTTATTGTCTATTTTCACAGCCAGCTTTAAGTGCTTGTGGGGTTTTTAAATCTATCAAGACTGTTTTTTTTTGGTTACGTGTGTACGTTGAACTGGGGGAGACATTGTGGGGCCCACAAGCATGCCATGAAGTCCCTGGGAGACTATCTGCTGCAGCACATAAAGAGTGTGTGACAATCACAAAGTAAGAAGTGAAATGCCACGTACGAAATGGACTGTTCGGTAAGAAGATGGTGTTATGCTTCTCCCTTAATTTCTTGTTGGAGGAATCATCTTAGAGCTAAAAGGTATGATGGATAGTCCCTCCCACCCCCTCCAGCCCGCCCTGACAGCACTGGGTAGCTCCTTCAGCCAAAGACTGTTACACCTGCGCTGCAAGGAGAGATACCGCCGCTCGTTCCTACCGACTGCTGTCAGGCGGCTGAATAAACATGCGTGAAAACCTGTAACCATTGTAAATAGCACAGCCACCTTTTGTATGAATAAAATGCATATGTGCAACTTATATTTATACTGTGTACAGTTTTTCTGAAACATTTATTTATTTTGTGCATGCAACACAGTTTTTTTTTCTTCTCTACACTCCCCCCCCTGCCCCTCCGCCCAATTTTGCTGCTGTAGACTGCAAATTTCTCCAATGTGGGACAAATAAACGTTATCTTATCTTATGGCTGATTTCAACACATTTTTCTTCATCCTAGCAATGTGAATCTTTGGTGTTTGTAAATTAACACTGCCCCTAAAAAAAGCAGAAAAAAAGAACATTAAATAAAGTGCTGGAGTACTTCTTAGTCCTTTGTTCAAGGTGCAAATTTAGAAGCTGATTTCAACCACAATTGGGTGTAAGGTATTTTAGTGGAGTTGGAATAATGCTTGGTAGTATAGTAAATATTGAGGTACAAGCCATTTAAGCCATGTTGTGGATGCAACAGACACCACTCAGCAATGTCACCAAAGAGTTTGTTTGTTCGCCGGGTGTGGATACAAATTCTACTGTTATTTTTCAGAGCTTATTTTCCTATTACAATTCAACTTGAGAGCATATTTGGAGGATTAACACAATGAGATCACAAACACAAGCACACACACTACTAATGCACAAAACATCAAGTAACGTTTCAACATGTTAATAAAATTTAAGAACTACTTACACAGCGACCCCCTTGACCAATACAACGGCATCCACGTGTTGGGCATATACCGAAGCATAACGAATGCTGTCGGGTATGAGGTAAATTAATACCGAGTAGCATTATGGGTAAAAATCCTGACCGGAAATCATGCACTGCAGACGTAATAATAAAAAATCCGAATAATGAACGTGTTGGTATAATCCAAGCCAAATGCAATAAATAAATAAATGTGTTTTTTAACGCTAAATGAATGGCATTTAGCCAACAAGTACTTTCGAATGTACTTGGAAATACGTTCGAACGTATTTACCAGTCAAAAATTTTTACTTCACATTCGCAGTTCCACACTTCCGTTTGCATAAAGTCGTCAATCGGGCGCGACAGAATGGGGACGGGAAGATTGGGGGTTATGCTTTCAATAAAGGAGTTTGAGCTTTTCTGCATCTACCACAATGCATTGCTGGACATGGTGAAAAGGTGGCAATGCAGCCCATTTCTTTGGCCGGACGGATGGGATTGTCGGACATGTTTCTATTTTTAGCACAAAGGTCGAACGATGGATAAACGTAGCATCTTGAACCACCTGCTTACACTTCAATGTGTTTATTCTCCATCGGAAAGAAATATTTTAATTGCCAGAAATGTATGGTTCTAAGGCTGGTATGCGACACAACACATTAACTCACTACAAACGATTTTTAGAGCCAACAAAATCAAACAAGGCTCTTTTTTAATAAGGCCATGGGATAGACAATATTTTGCATCTCTGCATCTGTTGCCATCACCGTGAATGCGTTCCTCCAAGTCGCTGCTGTCCGTCTTTTCCGCCGGCTTTTATGATCTCAATTAATCAAGATCTCAATCATAGTTGACTTTTTTTTACGCTCTATAGTCATAAAAAAGGAATAAGACTATGTTGACCAAGTGATGAGTAGAAATTTCAAAAAAATGCTTTCAAATGCAAAGACTCATCAGAAAAAGAAATACTCATGTAATATACAGATACCTGAAAAAAATCTACTTAAGTACAGTAACAAAGTACTTGTACTTTACCACCCACCGCTTCGCTGGAGTAAGATCAAGTCCCAAGAGTTTAAACAGACGACATTAAAAGATGCGTGCACTCATGGTGAGTGTGTCTGAACGTGAGCAGTAGATCACGCAGAACAGCATGAAGACACCTGTTGTAAGTATGCAGTACGAATGAGGCTTTTGAGTGTGTCATGTTTGTATTCTTGATTTTCAAGTCTTTATTTACATCTGAAAAAAATATTGCAGGCAAGCCTTCATTTTCAGTGATGTTGAGAGGGACACAGAAATGGAAACAACCGAGCAGAGTTAAAAACATTAAAAAGTGATTTTTAAAAAAAAATCATCTTGAAATAGTACATGGTAGCAATTGTAACTGTTGTAGTCAGTATTAGACAATCATGCGGCAAAGCAGTTTGATCAAGGGAGTCAGTGATGGTGTCGTAGTACAATACACTTGACTGACTTTGGTGCAAGCAGCTTGTCTTCTTTGTGAAATTTTGTGTTAGTGGTCATCCGGCTCAAGATGTGTCCTGAGATTGATTAGCGGCAAGTTCAACATGTGGTTTCCCTTTCGTCAAAAGTCAGCTTGGAAATAGGCTCCAGCTCACATGTGACTGAACAGAACTGGTAGCTAGAGAAAATGAATGGTTGGTTTCACCAGATTAACCTGTAATGCCTGACCCCAGAAATAATGCAGAGACAATTCTGATTTTTGGGAACGGAGATGTTTATTAACCCTTATAAAAAAAAAAAAATCCACAAAAATATTTTTGCAATATTATGTTGTTTATGAGATTGTTTTTGTGTCACATTTTAGTACGCATTATGTAGATTACATGAGAAATGATTTTGTTGAGGAATGAAACAAAACCAAGAAATCCCGCAACAGCCAACCCGCCAACCTATTAAAATGGCTTAATTTACATGAAGTTTTGCCTCTCGTTAAAAAACGACATCATGTCCGAGTACCCCACCAATAGCTCAGTACCCGGGCTTTAGAATTGAGACGGCAAACGTTTGAGTCATGGTGTGAATAAAAATGTAAAAATGGCAACTAGTTGTTGGATATCTGCTTTTCTGAATGCTGGCAACGGTCGAGGTGCAGCAGTGTTTGCATATCTCTTTCACTCGGAATCTCCCCATGCATGCCTGCACGTGTGCGATGTGCTTCTACGTGGTCTGCAACATGAAGACAAACGATAATGAGACAAAGTCAGAAGGGACTGTTTTTTTTTTTTTTTGAGAAGAC
>CAAKHF010024605.1:30253-65988 GCA_901007745.1 Hippocampus kuda
GAGGGCGACACAGAAGAAATGGGAAAGGCCCAATTTGGCTGTGAGGTGGGAAAGATATGTTCTATGTTTTGTCTTTAAAACAGCTGTTACAGAAGTGACATTTGATCGGTCGAACTGAATTTTACACACACACACACACACACACACACACACACACACACACACACACACACACACACACACACACACACACACACACACACACAACCAGCTCAAGTATTTACAGCTTCTCACAAATACACACACACTTCCACAAACCTGGTGAGCTATTTCAATGTCCACCCTGGGGACCAGCTCAGTTTCACATGCATTGGCAATGCCGAACACAAACACACACACGGGGAGAACTGGAAACAAGTTTAAAACAACAACATTCATTTCTCCTATGTACAGGACTGACGATTCACACTGTGAAAGTGGTGGGCTTTGTGAATGGTGAAGTGAAAAGTGTGAATGCTGAAGGAAGCAATAACGAGGCGATGGAGATCAGTTAGCGTGTGACTGTGCTGCATTTCCGAGAGAAACACTAACGGCAAAGAAATGCACCAAGAGTTGCTTTGTGAGTCAAGTCTTTTAATAACGAGGTGGTGAGGGTGACAAAAACAAACAGAAAAAGGAGCCTTGGGAACAAAACCAATAAACAAACCCGATGACTCGTGAGGAATGAGTGATAATTGTGAGTCTTTTTCTTTTTTTAAACAGTTGTGAGATTTCAGAAAAAAAAAACTATCAAAGTCATTTATTGATTGAATAAAAACATCCTGTATCAAATGCCTGCATCCATTCTGTGAAAGAATTCAGTGAGAAATAAGGACTCCGTGACCAATGTGCTGCACTCAAGCAGAAGGTGACGAGTTGAACAGCTTAAGTCAGCGGAGTCCAAACTGAGTCCTCGAATCCTGCATATTTTAGAGGTTTCCGTCTTCCAGTGCAGTTGATTCAAATGAACAGCTCATCAAGCTCTGCAGAAGCCCGATGACGATCCTGATCACTGGAGGAAGGAAACATCTAAAAACATGAAGGATCGCGGCCTTCCAGGACCAGTTTTGGACACCCCTGAAGTTATTTCACAAGTATACTAGTTATCACAAATATACCAGTGAGTGCACCTCCGCCAGCTTTCTAAAGTATACTATCGTAGCTTTCACGAATATACCAGGGAGTACAAGTATACCAGTTTTTACAAGTACATCCGTGGCTGCAAGTATGCCATTTTCACAAGTATACCAGCTTTCACAAGTACAGTATATTAGTGAGAGCAAGTATGCCATTTTCCCCAGTATGCCAGCTTTCACAAGTATATCAGTGAGTGTGACAATACCAGTTTTCCATATGTTCAAAAGTATGCCAGTGTGCAAGTATACCTTCTTTCAAATGTGAACCAGTTTCCGCAAGAACGCCATTTTCCCACAAGTAGACCAGTGAGCGCAAGTCCACCAGCTTTCACAAGTACACCAGTGAGCGCAATCATCCCAGCTTTTGCAAGTATACTACTTTTCACCAGTCTACCAGTGAATGTGACGATACCAATTTTCACAGGTTTGCCAGTGAGAGCAATTCTACCAGGTTTTGCAAGTTATACTACTTTTCAAACATATACCAGTGAGTATAAGCACAGTGATTTTCACAGGTATACCAGTGACTGCGAGTACACCAATTGTCACAAGTATGCCAATGACTACAAGTATACTGTTATCAGCTTACATAAGCATATCAGTGTAAGTATCTGCATATCACTTCTAAGTAGTGCGCTCATCAGTTTACACCAGTTTCCACAAGTATACCAACGAGTGCAATGGGCACTCAACACTAAAAGAACAGCAGTCATCTTTTTTTTCTTTATTTTATACTCAACTACTGACCTTTAGTCCTGATCCACTAGCACGGGGACTCAGTCAGCACAAATAAATCAGAAGCAGCGATGTCTAGTTTTAAGGCTTGCATGAAATCTCAACGGATGGAGATAATTTTGTCATCGGAGGGAGTACACAGAATGGCCGCATGATACCGTGAGCGAAAAAAAGTTCACATGGACGCTACATGTGGCACAGGAGGGAGGTGGAAGAAGAGAGTGGAATATGTAACGTGTTGGGGCAAAAGATTGCACGACACTATGTACAGCGGCAGCTGGGATTTCACATTGGGTAAAAATAAATGCTAAAATGCGGTTACTGTACTTCATTTGCATGGTTCGCCACGTCTCAGTAGCTCTGTGTTTCTCATGACAACGTAACCAGGACGTGCGAATTTGCTCAGTGATTCATTGTTTGACAGGGTCAGAAATGGTGGAAGTGAGGGTGGACGTGGGGCCCTTGCCTGAGCAAGCTTGATTTAAGGCAAAGGTCAACTTATCACTATTCCAGTCTATATGTGGCCGAGCAAATATGTCAACAGCTGTGCGAGGCTACGTGGCGACAGCTGGTGACCTTTTGTTTGGAATCTGGCAGAGCCACCCCAGCCACTTCACCTGTCATGGATGCCAGCTGACAGGCTGCAGTGTTTGAGGGGACGCGGGGAGTTGCCTTAATTCAAAATAAAATAATAATATGAACATGTAAAAAAGAGGCATGAAGTACAGCTCTGGAAAGGATTACATTAGTCAATGGCAAATTTTAATCAGATGGCTTTATGTGTTGGACATATTTGTGATGGTAATTTTTTTAAAAAATGACTTTTTCTAGAACATCAGTCTTTTGAGATATTTTCATTTTTTTTTTGGTTTTTAAATTCAACCTATAAAAGGTAGCCTAATACAGATTTTAAACATGCGTTGTCATTTTCAGCGATGACGTTGCAGGAAAAAAATAAAATAAAAAATCCACTTGTTGCTTAACCTAACCCTTAATTCAGAAATATTACATATATTATGATGTGCTTGAGAAAAAAAAAGGTCAGATTTGGAATCTGCACAAAAATAGAAGATGCATCTCAGATTTTTAAAAAAAATTTTTTTGTTATGAGACCACTGCAAAATAATTGATATGTAGAGTGGTGCCTTACGTGAATTTGCTTTCTAACTCAAACCACTTTAGCTTAATTCATCTTTCCATATTAAAATGGATAAAAAAAAATAGCACTCCATAGCATTGTATTCATACAACCATATAGAATGTAACTAAAGAGTCTTTGCCATGTTTTTTTGCTTCAATTCATTGGACATTGTGCCGCTCCAACTGGTGTGCATGCCTTGGCCACCTGGAGGCACTATAATAGACAGGTACACAAATGAAGAGTTTCACAAGTGACACGTTTGTTGCCAAGGATAAAGAATATATGCCTTTCAGTATTGTTATATTGTCTGTCTATATGTGTGACTCCTGCATTTTGTGTTCAAATATCCTTTGCTTAAGGGGTTCTAACACGACAGCACCTAAGCGACTGGTTAGCCTTTCTATGGCGTAGTGCATTATTTGTTAGTGCTTATGAAAGCAAAGCTAAGGGGAAGTTTTAAATACATAAGGTAATTCTCTTTGTTTGATATTTAGTTTGACAATAAACAAACCAGGGGTGGCATTAAACAGTTTGAAGATAATATCACTGAAGTAAGATGAACATTTTTGTTTCATTCTATAAGCTACTGACAACGTGAAAGTGAAATGAACATTTATTTATTTTTTTGATAATAGGTTCAGCATTTTTTTTTCCAGAGCTGTATGTCAGGTATGATAGCTCGCACATGCACAGCCCTTATTGAAGACAAACACCAAGATCAGGTTGGCATGATCACACGAGTCAATCAAAAGGGGACTGAGTGACATTGGAGGCTTGACGAGGGTTACACTTGATTTGTGTCCTTCTGAACTCAGCACATGACGCAGTGCACTCCTTAGGAGAAGCTTCCAGAAACTAAAGGTGGGAGTGGTCCTGGGTTTGTGAGTCAGAATACCTCGTAGTCCATCAAAGCTATGTTAACGCAGTAATTACAGTGAACATTTGTATGAAAAACAATTCTAGGCCATAAATATAAAAGAATCAAATGTATGGTGGTAACTGAGTGTGCCTTGTTGTGTCCCGTATTCTTTAAACTAATGCAAAGTGCACCATTCCTAACCTGGAATACCAGCACCGTGGTAAACTGAGGACCCCGCCTACCAGTTTTGACATGGCACACTTTAGCTCATCAAGCTGTTTCCGTTCTACATTTCCGTATCTAAGCGCATGGCCCTCACCGGCCTAAGGTGAAAGGTCATATTTCCATGGTTTAGGGAAGTTTTTGCTTTAAAAAAAGGAAAGCGGGTGCATGAAAGGAGAGTTGGGGGTGCACACGGATGGAGGGCCCTGTTCTGACCTGGACTATGTCGCCACTCCCTAATTGGGTGACGACAGACAGGAAATGTGGTTTGGTAGGGAGGTAGTGCAAAGCAGGACGCAGGCTATGTTTGTGGCCTTCCATGTGACTGCAGGTAGGTTAAGAGGTGAGAGGTTGAACATTGGCGGGATTAACGGGGCTTGGCTGTGGAAAGTGGGTCACTAGTTGTTTTAAGATGCAGTGCAGCATCCCCCTTCCCCCACTCCTCCTCCTTCTCCTCCCTCATGTCTTGTGGACCTCTAGTGCTCTTACTCATTACGGCTTCTAAGTCTGCTCTCTATTGTGGTTTCGCAGCTGGGTCTCCTCCCCGACCGAGCGGCCGAATGGACGGTAGGAGGAGAGTGGGAGTCGGTCCGGGGTGACGCGTATTTAGTTTTGTTTCTTGGTCTCTTGGTCGCCGTAACTGGAGCCTGTCTTCTTGACCTCGGTGACGCCGATCAGGCGGCGGATCGCAATGGAGGCTGGAGACACAGAAACAAATGTCAGCTGTTTAGTAGAGGTAAGACAAAAAGTGGAGGCATAACGTTTGAGTTTTAAGTTGGGCTGTGAAACTGTACCCGCTGAAACAAACCTCCAGTGGCAACACTTCGCAGTGCGAACATGCTTGAGTTTCATTAAAAGGAGGAGGAAAAAAAAAACCTCGCAAATGTGCTGCATCGAAGGAGGGCACACAGGTTTTTATATGGTGGGAATGTAATATATATACATATACTGTATAATATATTCACACGCATATGTCTTCGACAGGGTCTTAAACCGTTTATGATGGGGGTTTATTGCGTGTCCGTACCTATGATGAGAAAGATGATGAAGCCAATGATGAGAAGTGGGGAGCCACTGACTGCCACTCCACACGCAAACTTGATAAGTGGCGAAAGCAGCAGCGTGGCCCAGAACAGGAAGTTGAGCAGCGTCCACAGACGGCGAGGAGGGATTATTGTGGGCCCCGGGAACTTGCCTTCCTTGCTGTAGGTCTCCTGTAAGGCATCCTGAAGGGGGGAAATATTCGTGAGCAACAACAGGATGTACTGAATATGTCTGCTAAAGAGGTTGAGCTTAAAGGTCAGATTCCAAAGATTTTTCAGTCTCCCTTAAAATTCATATTGTCATTGGTAGTATGCTTTGTAATGCATACACGTCACTTCCTGCAAGTCAACCACATTTCAATTAAAAAATAGGTTTGAATTACTCATTCTGAGTGTTTCCGGTACTACTGGAAGCGTGAAGCATCCTGGGTGTAGTTACTCAAGCCACCGCCGGGGTTACCGGAAGTGACATTTTAGTAACCGACTAGCAAGCTACACCATAGAGATACTGTACAATTTCTATGATAAGCATTACAGTACATTCAATGGCGAGCAATGTTTTGGAATTCGAAGAAGAGGACTTGTACACACAGGAGCCGACAGAAGCGGGCGTTGTCAAACCCTACAAGATTGAGTCGATCAGGACGTGGTTGCCGGTCAATGGAAGAGAAAATGAAAGTGATGAGTGTGATAACGCCACAGAGGAGGCTGGATTAAAGTCTGCAACGTACAGCGCAGAGCAGATTGGCATTCATAATAAATGTGTACGCCGTACATGAAATGTTACAACCCGGGGACAATCTTGAGCTGCATTTTCTATGCATAAAAATTGTAGATGTGTATATTTGCACAGTAAAATCAACAACAGGACTTAATTAATGAGGGGTGTACAGCGAGGCTTTAACGTGTTGGGCAGCTTGCCATTTAAGCAGAATAAATACATACGAAGAGTATTTTTTTTTTCCCTCCAAAGGCTCAATTCAGAATCATAATTCTTAAGTGTTGACAGTGCATGCAAATAACACCTCACCTCTGGTCTGCGCCATGACGATCGGGGTTCTTCCTGCTACAGGGGGTTGAAGTCACGTTTGCCGAAGGAAAAATTGTTGGCACGGGAGCTGGTTTCAGTTCGGGTCGAACTACACTCCTATATCTAATGCTCTCTGATAAATGTTTGCTGAAGCACGTCGGTTTCAACGTGATCAACACAGAGCTTGAAGTACTTGCTTGCCGCTACGCTTTCCGCCCTGCCGATTGACTTTCCGATCCACTGGTCAGGTATTTCTTTATCTCTTTGTAAAGATCAAGAAAATGTCGCAATTCTCTTCACCAATAGGGCAACCAGCTACTACACAATGAACGAGCCATCGTTTAAGTGCTACAGAACGTGGAGAGCAGCTGAACACAAAGAGCAGGCAACCGCATGCCACAGAAGCCACTAAAATGTTTGTCTTCTGTGACGTCACAGCTCTGGGAAGACCCGAAGACGCGATGGCACGAGATTCAAACCGCAGACAACACATTCTGAATTGTATTTAGTGATTATACCCCTGTCTGCCAACAATCTAATCACTTTTTAAATGACAGTTATGCATTGTGAAGGAGTTCTAGTGGTCTCTAGAATAACTTTGGAAATCTTTTGTCTCTGACCTTTAATGGCATCGGAACATGAATAAGCTCACTCGTCACACGTGAATGGAATGAAAGGTTACCTTCTCCTGGTAGAGCTTATGCAGCCAGTTGGCACACTCGGCTTCATCAGATGGAATCTCTTCCACAGGGAAACGTCTGCAGTGAAGCAAGAACAAGGGCAAGAGTAAATTCAACTTCATCAGGGCACACATTGAAACAAAAGAGCACAATTGAGATGTAAAATGAGGCTATTACTAATATTTTAACTACTAAGACACTGGATTTTCATATTCGCCATGTTCAAATGTGTTGTGTTCGGAAAAAGACAGTTCTCATGTTGGAAAGATCATTAAATGAGGAGCTTTTGCAAGTAGAGACACATCCTATAACAAAAACATCATATATTGTTATGTGTGACATCGCATTGGACTTTTAGCATATGTACATTTAACACAGCTTTTATTATGACGTTGCTTTCACTATGGACCATCTTAATTAATTGCAATAGCCCCTTCAGATTTTTAAAAAAATCTGTATGCACATAAAAGCGTAATATCGGCAATCATTTTTCAAATCAGCAAACTAATTTGTGTCTGTTTACATCCAAATTTCAGATAAAATTCACTCTATTGTTAAGGAACTCACATTTGCCCACTTTAATTTAATAACATGAAAAGTGTTGAACTGAATGCTCCTTTAGCAATTCCATTTAACACGAGAGTTAGAAAAGACACGAGGACTACTAAATGATTCATGATGGTAGCCTGTGTAACTGCCTCACAGTCAAAAGGTTTGTGGTTTGAAATCCGCCTCCATCCCAGGGTCGGTTGGGATAGGCTGCAGCTCACCTGAAACCCTAATGATGTCAAATGCTACAGAAAATAGATGGTTGGATGAATGAATTGTGAAAATAATGTGTGAGCAGTGGCACTCCCCTACCACTAGGTGGCTCCCTCGTCCAAAGGAGATGATTTACTAAAACGCTGTTTTATTATTACGCAAACAGAACCATTTCCGCGTCCAAAAAATGATGCGCATGACTTTCTCTTTGTCAAAAATGCTTCCATGGGAGAGATCAAATGTGCCACTGTCTGTTGGGGTACTAGATAAGATTCCTCACCCAAACTGAGTGCCCTTGTGGTCATATTATTACTAGTCGGCACTGTTATTCATTCGCTCCAGGCAAAATGTGCAGTGGTTATGTGTAAGAGCAAAAAGACCGTGCGAAACAATAGCCACATCAATGCAGAGAGTCATGTTCAGACAAGTCTGTGGCTCATGCCAGTGAAGCGTTCTCACCTTACGCTCATGTCAGCTTTGTATTTCTTGCCATTGACAATGCCCAGGAGAGTGGGTGTCTGCTTATCTTTGAAGTTGAGTGTCACGTCATAAACGGCAGTCACTGTAAATAAGAAGAAAAAAAAAGGCGCACATCAAAAAAATGATACATTACAGATGGCATGTGTGTTTTTTTTTTAACATTTTACCTGTGCCCTTGAGACACTGCAGCGTGGTGGTAAACCCTTTGGTGCGTGGTAGAAGGTGATATTTGAGCTTGGGCAGGCCTTTACTCTCTGCGACCTGCATGCTTATCTGGTGCTTCTTCTCTGTAAAGCGGGTCCCTTCACAATACAGCAGGAACTGAAGGGGGAGAGTAGGGGGAGATTTGCCATGTTATGATAATACACACTGAAAACCTCGCTTGGATTGTTTTGCCCCAGTGTGGCATTTTAAAGGGGAATTCAGGGCTCAAGGACAAAACAAGAGAGCGAGAGAGCGAGAGCGAGTGAGAGAGAGAGACAGACAGACACCTGCAGTGAGATGTTAAATACAGCTGGAGCAGTCAAACAGATTCATTTGTGTACCGGTGCCAAGATAAATGGAGAAAAAAAAATGGGCCAAAAGGGAAGAATCTGTCTGCTGCTTGGAGGACATTCACTTCGAAACCGAACATTACTATCATGATGTATATTTCACGCAAACATGTGCACTTTACCCTATTTTGCCAGACCTTCCTCCGTCCGCGAACTGGGTACCCTTCTGTCATCGTCGCTCGGTCCTTACTCATATAATAAGTGTCCTCTGTCTCCATCCTTTTAAAGCGCGGGCGGGCACCGAGAGACATAGAACACAGCCAGCTTTCTTAGCCGGCCGGATTGATCGTTTGTAAAATGGGTGTCCGTAGGTACTTTGTGTTCTCTGACTGTACACTAGGTGGCAGTGTTGTATAAAAATACTGTTGAGATGAAAAAGGAAGGAGAGTTCCTTAAAGGAGACGAAGTGAGTCGTACGAACTAGTGTTGTTAAAATACAGCGTTTGGCTACACTCTGGCCTTGTTATCTTGCCTTCCGACACCACACACTTAACCCGTTTAGGGACGATTAAAGCAATTGACGAAAATATACTTGCGTCCTTGCTTAGTCCGTCCTTTTTAAAAAAAAATTCTTGTCCTCTGTCGCCAAAATGGGCGGAATGGTCATCTCTGATTTCACGTTCATTCTCCTTCATTTGAAATCTATTTTTGTGATTTTGTCGGTTATGTCAACCTGCAATATTACATTTATGTTCACCGCCAAGCATGCTAAAACATTATTACTGTATATAAATCCAGTCTGGATTGTAAAAAAGTGGCCTAGCGAGCTTCGACCCAAGTGGATATGTACGTGCCAGAGTGGTTTTAGCTCATTTGCTATGTATTTCATGAGTAGTGGTGATATGATTTTCCATAATTTGTCCATCACTTATAACACGTTGGAGCTTCTCAAGATGAACATACTTTCCGTTGCAAAATTTGGATTTCGACCAACATTTACAGTGGAAAAAGTCCCACAACACAAATTATCAAGTATAATTACACGCGAGGAGACCTTAGTTTAGCACATTGAATATTTAAATCTTGTTGTGTGTTTATCTTTTGCTTGTTTTGTCATTATTATTAAATTCTTATTATTTATTTATTATTATTATTATTATATTTTTTTTTTACATAACAAGATTTTAAACAAGTCCTCATCATATCTCACAGATGTACCCTCAAAAAGAGAAAACTGCGAGAAGATAGGACGATAATACACAGACGTAAAGTAAGGGCACCCGATTTCAAAACAGTCAGAATATTCTTCTGTAGCATTTAGATTTGTACTCACCCACATATGTTCAGGATAGTCTTTAAGCCTGTCCAGTCCGCTGAAGACAGTTTTCCGGTCCTCTTCCCACTTTCGCTTGCAAAAAACTATTTCTAAGAAGTACCAGGTCCAGCCAATCAGAGGAACTTTCAGTAGCTCATGTTTAGCTAGGACTTTTGAACTCTGAAGGGAAACAGAAGCAGAGGAATTCAATTGTCATTTTATTCATTTACATCAGGACTCAACTCAGTTCTCAGCACACTGGTACATCTTTAAATGTGCTAAGTTATAGCAATAAATTAAATCCAACTGACCCCCAGGACACCATATCTTTCACACATGGTCCAGCCACACAGGAAGTCAATCTCATAGTTGTGGTTGAGAATGATGATGACATGTTCTTTGCCAAATTTGTCCACCGTAGCCTGGTCCGTATACAAAGTGCACTCTGTGCCGGACCACCACTCCAGCAGCATCACCAGCTCTGTCCAGAAACAACAAAACACTGTCATGTACAATGTCTGTCTGATCCAAGATGTTGTAATAATAATGGCCAAAGTGAGGAAACAATTCCAAATGTGAGACCGTCAGCGTCTGACAGATTAATTCGGTTTTGACATTTTTGTAAGCAGTTCATTTTCTTGCCCAAGGTTTGCCAATTGACATTGGAGCAGTGTCACAAAACTAACGCCTGGCAAGATGTTTTTCTGCCCCTAACCAAGTTCAGGACCAGTTTGAGAAGCTTTACAGCAGGGGTGCTCATTACGTCGATCGCGATCGACCGGTAGATCGCGGACTGGTCCCAAGTCGATCGCGAGCGGTGTGGAGGAGAAAAAAAACAAACAACCATTTGTGTGTCTTTCTGCATGTTCGTAATATTTTTTTTGTGTTAATGTATACTGCCACCCTAATCATCCTATCAGTCTCATTTTGCGCGGTAACCGGTCGATCGCGGGAGGTTAATGAATCGAAAAGTCGATCTTCGGTCCAAAATGTTTGGGCACCCATGGTTTACAGCCATCACACTACTCCTACGACAATTTCTGTTATCCATGACAAGTTTGTCGAACCAGGAGCTGTTCTTTACAAAGCAAAGGGCCTGCTTCTCATGTTTGTGATAAAATCACCAAACTCTTACACGAGGCATTCGCGCAAAGCCGGGGAGAGTCTAAGTGGAAGGCTACAATGGTACTCAGCATTAATAAAAGATTGATTGAGCAGATGCTTTGCAAAGTGATAAAGCATTACCCGTACCAATTTCGAGTTGTTTATGATGCATTGAGGACAATGCATCATAGTGCAGTACACAAACAAAAAATGGAATATAAAACATTGAATAAAAATATTGGAGAATTTTTTTTAATCATTCTGATAGCATGATAATGACGTAGCTAGCATGTTTGAGGCACACTCCCTAAAAGACTCGCAGGGGACAAAACCATTCATTGGTTCATCACAAACAAAAAGAAATCCATTCTACTCACGGCTCCAGAGAGAGTACGCGAGCCGGCAGTTGATTTGGCGATAGAGCTGCTTGTTGATTGGCCAGATGATGCACGTGCACAGCTGGATGAAGTTTATGATGAGGCCGCTCACCACAAATACAAAGCCCATCAACAATTGAAGAATGAACAGGCTCTTGATGTAAGCCAGGAGAGCCATGCTTGAGAAGCCCAGGGAGCTGAGGGGGCTCCTCTCTATACACGATGACCAACCTGAGGGATAAAACGCACAACATGAGGATCAGAAACCAGAGTGGGAGAAGAAGCATCACAAAAAAAACAACAACAACAAAAAATGACAAAGAAAATGTCCTTACCACGGTGGTATCCTTTTACAAGCCTCGTTTGCACGGTCCTTCGG
Source organism: Hippocampus kuda (assembly GCA_901007745.1). Classification (NCBI taxonomy): domain Eukaryota; kingdom Metazoa; phylum Chordata; class Actinopteri; order Syngnathiformes; family Syngnathidae; genus Hippocampus; species Hippocampus kuda. The sequence goes on from CAAKHF010024605.1 coordinate 41,990, forward strand.
CCAATACTACAGTCCTGAAACCAGAGATTTAATCCATAAGAAAAAGAAGCTGAAATGTAAAATGGCTTTAAAATAGTGAGCAAAAGTGTTCATAAGATAAGATAAGATAAGATAATCCTTTATTTGTCCCACACTGGGGAAATTTACAGCCTTCAGCAGCAAGATTGTAGGTAGAAAGAAGAGAAAAGGTTTAAGAGAAAAGAAAACACAGTTCAATTAAGTGCAATATAAATACAAACATGAATAAGGTCAATAAGTTCAATTAAGTGCAATATTATACAATAGTCCCCGTACTATTCAAATTCACAACTGGTAACTGGTATATAAATAACTGGTAATTTCCAGAAAATGAACAGCTCCAAAGTCTCATTCATTAATCATTTATATATCCTACCAGTGATGCTGACAAAACAAAAGTCGCCTCTAACAGTCTGTCCAGGCTATTGCTTGCTTCTCCCAATCTTCTCCACATTCCTCATAGGTGCTAAATTTATCTTACATATTGCTTAAATTACAGATGTCAGGGACTCAACAAAGATATCTTACCATAACTGTTGGGTCTACAGTGAGAAATACAAAAAATGCAGTGATCTCATGCCAGAAGCACTCCAGAGAAAACATGGCATTGAAATGCCTTACAAACACAATGGAAAGACAACAGCAGTGGATGCCGGTCAGAAAAAAAAGAATGGATATATAATTACCGGTATGTAATTAACTGGGTTATAATTGAATATTTCTAGGGTAAAAAAAAAGAACCCAAAGACCTGAAACACGCTTGCTTTCAGAATATCAGCTCCCAAAAACAATGCTCAGTGAAGGCAAATGCAAACTAAAAGCACAAACTGCGCTGTCATGGCTTGGGCTTGCATGTCGGCCTTGAAATGTACTCACTCGTTTTCATTGATGATGTAACAGCAGAATTCATTCTGAAGTCGACAAAACTATTTTGTCTGGCAATTTACACAAAAAGGCACCCAAACTAATGGGGAGAAACTTCATCAAGCAACAAGATAAAAACCCACAACACACTGCCAATGCAACAAAAATATTAATTCCAGGATGGGACGTGTTAGGTCTTATGGCAAAGTCAATCACCAGACCCAATAGAGCATACATTTCACTACCTGATTGGAGAACCGCCCAGAAACAAACACAAACTGAAAGAGGCTGCAGCAAAGGCCTGGAAAAGCATTTCAAATAAAGAATGCAAAAGTGTGGTCAAGTAAGTGTGTTGCAGGCTTGTTCTTGCGAGCGAGGGTTATGCCACCAAATCTTAAATGTTATTCACTTTCAGTTAATTTTGCTGACTTGACTTGCTTTATACAAAAGGTAAAACAGGTAAGGCTAGACTCAGACTCACTCACAGCACTAATCACGACAACCACTCCAGAGAATATGCAGATGAATCATGAGAAATGGAATAAAAAGTGAACCCTGCCCCAACTTTATGCAAGCTTAGTAGTAATCAGTCAATTTTAATAGGCCACACTTGAGCAAGTTTATTATGATATTGTATTATACCGCAGAACCGTGACATTAATAGTGATAATAAAGATTAACAGCTACTTTATGATTAAATCCTTTTTTTTTTTCAAATAACTTTGAAAAGTGTACTTTCATGAGCTGCCCCCTCTCCATTCTATGCAACCAAGATTTGGAGTGTGGCTTCTGTTTCAAAGTTGTCTTAGATCTTAAAAGTGAGACTTAGGTTCCTAAAAACAACTCGACAGTGGGTGGGAGGGTTGTAGCTGCTGGTCACTCACTTCATTCTTATCTCCACACTCAACGGCAGAAGTCATGAAAAAATAGTCGCCAAGAGTTGCTGATTCAGTTCCTCATGCTGTCATACAAAGCCACGTGGCTGATGGTCCTTGCATCTCATGTTACCCTGGGCACATGTTGATTGGATCAAATGTGACCGTCTGAGTGCATCGGACCACACTTGCCATCACAATCGGTCTGACAGCAAGGTTTGGACACATCAGCTCCAATTGAACAACAGATGTCAGCTCCCACAGAGTACATATCAGAACATGAAGTATGTGCATTGCAAATACATGCAAAATGTATTATTATTATTATATTTGGGCGGCTTGGTGGTCCAGTGGTAAGCGCGTCGACCTCACGGTGCAGAGGTGCAAAGTTCGATTCCAGCGCCGGCCTCCCTGTGTGGAGTTTGCATGGTCTCCCCGGGCCTGCGTGGGTTTTCTCCGGGTACACCGGTTTCCTCCCACATTCCAAAAACATGCATGGCAGGCTGATTGAACACTCAAAATTGTCCCTAGATGTGAATGTGAGCGTGGATAGTTGTTCATCTTTGTGTGCCCTGCGAATGGCTGGCAACCGGTTCAGGGTGTCCCCCGCCTACTGCCCGAAGACAGCTGGGATAGGCTCCAGTACCCCCCGCGACCCTTGTGAGGATAAGCGGATCGGAAAATGAATGAATGAATGAATAATTTGACTCGTTAAACTACCTGAACCAAAGAAATATCAATGACACAAATCTGTCTTAAAGCCAAGTGTGCCTTTTTGAAACACCATGCACGAATCAAAAGCACAAAAATAGTATCTGATATGGTTTCAACTGAACCCCCCCCCCAAATATTTAGCTTGTGTATTTAAAAGCATTAAATTCTTTAAGTATGGATGGATGACATTCATAAATGAAGACAAATCCTTTTTAACAGACATTAAACATACTCATGTGAAATCAGCTCTTCAACGTGACCCACTGAGTGCCCAAAAAAGTTCAACATTTTTCATCAACTGTTTGTGCTTGTAAAGTTTCTTTTAAATATCGATCTTTTCTAAAGGCACACTATGACAAAACACCCACACACAAAAATGTAGTATTTCCCACAAGTTCATTTGCGGCAAAATAATAACAAAAAAAAAAAAACTACACAAATGGGGAAAAACAAAACAAAACAGCAAAGCTATGATTTAGATGAGGCAAAATTCAAACATGTAAGCAGTATGTAACCAACAATTACGCTACATCGACAAGGCAAACGCATGCTGATCAATTCAAGTCATGCAGCAGCTACATTACCTCAGCTCAGTCCCCGCGGCCAATAGACAGGGAATGAATCCACAAGTTAGAATGATAAAATACTGTCACGTGATTCTCTGTGTTGTAAGTCAATTGATGTCATCAAGTCCAAACATCCTCATCCGTCTCTGATCGGTGTTGGCGTCGTGATAAATAGCCCTAGATAAAGTCACCCTAGTGGTGCCCGCTATGTAACTGGGAAGGTTTGGAAATGTCAACTTACTGGGAATCTGATCGTTCCAACATGATGATAAAAGTAGGTCTGTCGGAACAAGGGGTGTGAAAATCTGTGAATGCATTGCGCTCAATAACTTAAGACCTTTATGTGAAGACCAACGAGCAATAAATCGTAGAATCAGTTCTGTATCTTATCTGTATATTGTGTAACTTTTAGCACAACAGTATAACCTGACAACATTTTGACAGTTAAGTCTTATTTTGACTTTAAATTAGAAGGGATTTCATAGATCTTAAATAGATAGGCAGTAAAGATGCATATTTAACAAGTTTGTATTCATGTATTCAACTACACTGACACACGATTGGAATTGAAATATTAATGGGGGCAACTCCCAGTGAAAGAAAGATTTCTACACTTGCCAAGACCTTTGTTCTTATTTCCTCTTGACACACTTTTCGACTTACCTCACATGCTTGCACTTTGTACACACATCAAGCACCAGGACAAAATAGAGGCAGCAGCAGCTCATACTGCCAGCCGAGAAAAGTGCCGCTTAAAACAAATTTTGCAAACAGTCAGGGCTTCGCAAAAATTGCTAAATCATTCTATCCACTGTGGAATTAAAAGATGAAGCGAGAGTTTCACCCCGAGAGCCAACTGAACTTGACGGAACGATAAATCACTGACCGGGTTAAAGCTGCTTAGAGCTGCACAGCTGTTTGTCCAATACCACCAAATAGCCAGCCACCGGTCACTTATAGGTACTGTGGTTGAACAAACACTAACGCTTTGTGTACTCTCCTACTCTTTAAACTCAAAACACTTCAACCTGCTAAAGTCTACTGCATATATGCTCCACTTGCAAACAATGAGCCCGTACGGCTACCGACTCATTTGAAATTTCAGTTCATCGGTCACCTCTTCTGATCAATTTGGTAGTACCCAGGATATTCTCCAGTGCTCGGAATCCATATTTGTCCGTTTTACTCACCAGTAGACATAGTAGGCCATTGCCATGAGCACTAAGGCGCCACAAATTCCAGTGAAGATCATCACAGCACTCTGGTTCAGCATTTTGGTGGATGATGGTTCACCAAATGAGCGCCAAAATAAAAACAAAATGCCAGCAGTGAGCAGCTGGTTGTCACAGGCTGCCCTGTGCCGGCTCCATCATAATCCCATCGAAGGAAAGAGATTATGATGACAACAAGAACGCCTTCTGTAGAAGGAATTGCTTGATCAGCAAGTAATTACTGACGAGCAAGGAAGTCTCATCAAAACATCAACAACAAAATTTGGATTCCCAGTGAGAGCAAGTGGAAAACCTAAACAAAATATCCAGTCGGCACTGCAGACTGCAAGGAGATTCAACTAATGGATGAACGGTAGGAGGGCAGGCACACAGTCCCGTAAAAGCCATCTGACTGTATTCTCATTCTCTAATCCAGGGGATTAGATTAGTGACGATTAGCAGGCGACGGGCATCCAGGCATCCTGGATATGTCGCGTTTCATTACCATTAACCAACAGGTTGGAGACGGCCGGTTGTCTGGTTGAGTTTGTCATCCAATTTTGCCATTGGTTGTCGTCGCAAATGAGTTGTTACCATTTTTTAAATGATGACGTGTTCGGAGTGAATGTCGTTCGTAGAAATGTGAAATATTTCCAGTGTTCCATGAAGGTTTAGTTGTGTTAGCATATGAGAACCTGCCACCATGTTACAACTGTTATATAGGAATTAAGACTACCCTTGTAGGTAATAGAAAACATCTCCATAATTATGGAAAAAAATCAGGAAATCGATCTTAGTGTCGGTAGCCTGTCTGTGATGTTTTATACGGTGTGTAAGCATGAAGACAATAACTTGGTAGGATGGAGTGATTTAGTGAAATAAACTGTGTAATTTTCTTTGATATACTTTTTATGTTTACAGTTAACCTGAACTAGGACAGGCAGTAAGCATCTTGAAGACGTGCTCACAATCACTGCCTACTAAATTGCGAAGTGTTGTAAATGTCCCTGCAACTGAAATTTTTGCTTGCAATGCAAGACAAAAAAAAGTGAAGTGTTTATGGGTACAAAACTTTTATGCAGTAGATGTAATTATCTTTTACCACAAACTGCATCACTTTTAATGAAGTTAGTCATTTTTAGCCTTCAGGGGTTGACTCAACCATGACTAGTAATAAGTGATTATACGTGATATACCAAATAATGTAAGTGTTGACCCAAGTCAGCATAATCCGCAAGTAGTACGTCTCTCTCTCTCTCTCTCTCTCTCTCTCTCTCTCTCTCTCTCTCTCTCTCTCTCTCTCTCTCTCTCTCTCTTTCTCTAAATATATAAATATAAAAATCGATTGATAGATACATAGATGAATCCCGAGACAGATTTCCATCTATGTTGCAACCTGCCTATTTTAAAGCCTTATCAACTAATCCTTTTGGACTTCGAAACCACTAAACGCATATCCAGTATCTGGTTGACAAAGTTTGATCTTAAAAAGATACTGACATGCTAAAATTTCACTTGAGAGCTAGAGTCCAAATGCGGGAACTGGGCTTCGACTGTTCAGTGGGCGCATTTAACTGTTTAAGTGTCCTGAGTACTAATACAACTTCTCCATTGGTAGCACTGGTGGGGCCAACTTATCAGGTCACATCGCTCTTTTTTTTTTTGGGGGGAGGGGGTGGCGCGGGTTGCGCACGGCATGACCGTGCATAATGTAGTCTTAGAAATTGTCAATACAAAGCTTCGTATGTAATAAGGATTCAGAGTGACCAGAGTTATTTCTGCAAAACGTTTTACTGTGAATATGAAGTCTGTCTGCAACAAGCAGTTGGGTGACAAAACAATTTTTTATACATCATGTAAAAAGACATCTAATATATTTTCAAATAAAAACAAAGCATAAGAACAGACGTGCATGTGCTTACATGTATTGTTTTTTTTTTTCATAAATACTGTCCTTAAATTAACACCAGCATAACTATCAGCATTGCTACACCCATTATAATTCAACTCAAGGGTGGCCAGTTCACCTAACACTCTTCCCCTGGGAGAACCACAATTTATCATCCTGCCTGTCATCATAATCTATCGATTTTTCGCCCCTCTACCCTGAAGGCTAGAAAACCCCTTCTTTTGGTTGCAGGAGAAAGACCCTAAGTGAAAAATATGTCTGTATATATCAATTCATACCAATTAGTGGCGTAACATGTTGGGCCTGACCGATTGAATAGGGCATTATTAGGTATTTGATGTATTAGGTATTTTAAAATCACCCATTTTTGCCGATTGTTAACACATACCAACATAGGACACAGATAATGACATTCAAAAAAAAAAAAGCAGATGTTTCTGTTTTAAAGTTAAATACTAAAAGGGCAAACTGATGTAAGACTGTCAAATGTTCTGCCTGTTATTCATATATTTATTGTTGTAAGGTTTATGGGTTACAAAAAATAAGAAACATGCGTCAAATTGAGGGATTCAAATGTACTGCAGGGGTTTTCACTGCACAGTAATTGCAAGAAGAATTACCACTGCACAGTAATGGCAACAAGCATTAAGACGTCATAACAACCGGATGATGAATGACAAATATTAAATCATTGCGTTATTTTCACAGCGCTCTCTCTCAAACGTCAGCTGTAATTGTGTTGAAATTAGATCGCAACATGGTGATGCAAGTTCAACGTCAGCAGACGTGTACTCATGCTTCCAGTGGTTTCACACACACAATTTGCCTGCGTATAACAAGTGCTCTTGTGTTCAACTGGCAATCTGTAAGCGGTTAATTGTCTGAGTAAAGCCTCCATACGCCACTAGCTGCTAGCATACCGCTCATATGGGGAACCGTTAACTGTGACCCATGTGCCCGGGACGTCACACGCCAGTCCTGTAAACTCCCAATAGAAAGCTATGTTGTTGCAGGACTTTTCTTGAGTGGAAAATTAAAATATTAGCCGAGCTCTTCGAAGCTTTCCCAAGACAAACAAGAGGCGGACACAAGCCCTGCATTTTACGTTTAATGTGTAATAATTAACCCAAAAACTACAACCCAGGGAAAGTAACCACTATCCCGCCGAGATAGCATATTCCGACTGTTTAGGTTAGTCCGAAAATGTTGAAAGCAAAGAAGAGGAATGTTTAGATCGTGCAGCTCAGTTGCCGGCGAACCCGTGCGGCTTTCTTGCTAGCGTTAGATGCTACGCTAGTTGGCTAGCTACGGCTAGCTGACAGTAAGGCACATTCTCAGTGGGCTTACCTGCAAATGGATCACTTGGGAGTGAAAGCCCTGTAGATTCGATAATACGTCGGCCGCAGGTTCCGGGCCTCGTGAGGTTGTTAAAAAAAATAAAAAAATACCGCCCCCTTTACAGAGCCCCCTCTATCTACACAACGTGGCTTAACAGAGACGGTACAAAGATGACTTGAGGTCATGCGATTTTCAAGAGCACTATTGTTTGTCGGTTAAAGCGCCATATTTCCTCAAAGCCCCCCTCTGAAGATGTCCATCCGGTTAGTCCGGACTACCACCCACCTCTGCAACACACCTGCCTCTTCAACTGTAGTCACTACGCGACAATTAGAAAAAATGTAGTTGCTCAACTAGCACAGTAGACGACGTTAATCCTTTTTCCACTTGTCAGTCATTGCTTTGTTCCTTCCCTCCATGACCAAACTTGCATTTTTTTTCCTTTGCTGAATACATATTCACATTTTGGACGAATCGCTTGTGTTTGAAATCCAATCCACACATTATTCCAAAAGTAAATGCAATTCGTTAAATGTTCTCTTTGATACACACATCCAAAATACACAGTGCATATTCTGTCGTCTAAATTCATTCATTCTCTCCGGCATTAGCTACTGTATTTTAGACCTCTTCAGCCCTCTGCTGGTGTTTTAGCACATCTGCGTCTTTAAACCACTGTTGCCCCGTCCGTTATTAAACCAATGCACACTTTATATTTCACATTTCACTTTGGTGACCCCTGGCTTTAAGACTCTGAAGTTTAGAGTCTAAATTTGAGACTTTAATTAACCTAGGAAGTATGTTTTTTGGAATGTGTGAGGAGGTCGGAAACTAATACAAACGCCACTCATGGAAGGCTAGACCTGGATTCTAATCCCAACCATCAAACTTTAGTGGTGGATGTGCTAAGCAGTGTGTTACTGTGTCACAACCTTGACATATTTATCTTTATCAATAACTAATATTTGTTTAGACTGATCATGTAAATAAATCATTGGAATTGGACGAGCTGTTATATAATTTGTCGTAAAAAAATCCCAAATGAAATTGGGTCCTTCTGATGATCTCAATCTAATGGGCAGCGCGACAGTAGTTGGAGTATCACTGCTGTAAACTAGGCCCCTCCTGAGATCATGTCCATCTTTAAAATAGTCAAATGAATGTAAAACTCAGTAAATCAACACTGCCTGCACAGAAATTAACTTGAGCATACTTAGGATGGATACACTGTATTGTCTTGAGTAGTTATTTAGGTTAATGCCAGCTCTTCATACTGTGGATTAGTGCTGCACAAACATACCTGCCCCTAATTACACAGCATTAAGCACTTTATCTGACGAGGGGAACGTTTAGTTGCCTGTTTTTTTTTTCATATTCAGTATGTAATCCTAATTATGATCAAGTTAAAGGCACATTTTGGCTGTAGGTGAGATTTTAAATACCAACAACCCGCTCCCAGCAAAACAAATAAATCAAAACAATAAAAACACTTCTTTCCAAGAATTCATTTGGACCTGTGTTTTTGATTAAAATAGCCGGCATTTATTTGGAACATTTCCATATGGGCACTTGAGGTATAGCAGTTGTAGGAGAGACTCAAAGGCTCAGTACCAAAGTATAAACAGAAAACATATCACACGTAGGAAAGTTATTACATTGTTTTTATTACATCAGTCATTCCATTTGTTATGTTAGAGAAGCGGCTCAATGTTTTGGCCTTCAATTTATATTTGTGATGAGCAACTAATACAGTTGTACACACACACACACAAAAAAAACAAAAAAACATTCAAAACCAGCTTCACTTCCTTTCTGCTTTAAGGCTATTGATTAGTGCTGAGATATGGCAATAACAAAAGAATGCCGATCAACAGTACAGAAAATATTGTCTTTTAAAAATCATCTGTGCAAGTACCTCAATTTGAGATGGTTTAAGACAGGAATCTAATGTGTACTTATTTGGAGGAACGTCATGAAAATTAAAGGTGTGGATTAAGGAGGTGTGGTGTTTAAAACACCAACTAATCATAATTGTCAGTGGGGCTACAATTCTAAAACAACAAAAACACTGGCAAATAAATCGTACCAATAAAAGTATATGGATCATGAACAATCTTCACCGGGTTTGAATAGTTTAGTACAGCGTTGCAGTACACATATCATAATGCCTCAAACCTCAACGCATCAGCTGTCACATTTATTCTATACACCGTTGTTATTTTCAATGTCGCGGTGACATCATATTTTCAATGTCGCGGTGACATCATTACTGCATATTTCAGCAAGTGACACCTCAATGATTTATCCCAACCTATTTTGTCAAGTTTTTAGAGTTAATAATTACAGATTTATCCGAACCTATTTTGTCAAATTTTTAGAGTTTTAGAGTTAATTACAAAGAGAACAAGACACTGATAGCGATGAATTCAGCTCTGACCACAGCGGCATGTACAAGTACACCTGTTCATAAATTACAATATATCTTAAAAGGATTATTAAAGTACATTTAGTAGTCAAATAAACTGGCTCTAAAAATAAGCCCTATAGGCTAATATCTGTTTTAAAACTATGCAAAGGAAGATGATATTTACAAAAGCCATAGTACAGCGATGTATGGCAGTGATTCTGGAGTGTCTCCATACAGAGTGCGAGTAATGAGTCTTCACAGCTGAACATCTTCAAGGATTCTGAAAGGAAGAAACACATGACATGGTTGGGGAAAATGTTACATATCCCATCCCAATTTCTATATTTATTCATGAATGTTACCATCTTTGATATTAGGACGTTTGTAAAATCTTCGCTTCCACAAAGATGGCAGGATTCTCAATATCGCCTTTGCTCTGAACCATTCTCAGCTCCAACTGTGCAGGGCTGGGCCTTTGCCCCGGGCCGGCTTTTTCTGAAACATTGCAGAGCAGTTCATAACATTAACTACAAGAATACTGCAGTATTTTTTCCTTCAATAATTGTGATACTCGTGTCAAATCTGTATAAACAAGGTGAGGAACAAATTGTATGAAATAGTCAGAAGTCTAAGTAAAAATGACATACCATTAGCATAATTAATGGTCCGTTTAATTACATGGTGCATAACCGAAACAGTCTTTTCACAGGCAGTCTAGGGGTAAAAAAGAAAAAGAGTCAGAATGATTACACCAAGTGGTCATTATGACATTGCGTCAGCGATTAAAGGACTGAAAGAGCATTGCAGAGGGGTGTCTGAACCTTCAGGTCTTTGGGATGATGATGTGTCCATGCAAGCAACAAGGCAGCAAACAGGTCCCCCGTCCCCACAAACACAGCGTCAACTTTGGGGATGTCCATGCAGATCTTCTGAATGCTCATCGTACCATCTGGCTTTTCTACGTGGCAGAATGCACAGCAATATTTGAGTATGTATGAGTTTGTATGATTGCAGTTTGTTTGTTGGGGTGAAAGTCATTTGCATAAACTACAAAAAACTTTGCAGATCCAGCATGTTTTTTTGAGTTCCGATTGGATTTTGTTTTTGTCCAAGAATGGAAAGGTACATGACAGATATAAATAGTTTAATGAGTCCTGGCCCCCCATTCATCGCAGCACACAGGGTCACCATTGCATCATTAGAACAGCCTGTCCACAATCAAAAGTGAAATAAACACTCTTCTCATTTGATTTATAATGTTTTATCAACCATGAACCAACTAGTTGCCTGCTAACGAACAAACAGATGGACTAAGAGTGCTTCACTAAGAGCTCTTCTTGAATATTATTCTATTCAAAGTTTGTTTATAATTTACCTCAAAAGGTTAAAAAGGGTTGAATGTACACAGATTAAGTGGCGATGGTACTTTACCAATTTTTTGGCTCCCGAGGGCCATAAGGTACTGGCCTCCTTGATTCGAAGGCAACTCAGTACTAGTGAGTACCACTGTTTTTGGACCCATCTGGTGAAGCAACTCCATTGCCTGGGGAGTACACGGGACACAATTATGCACACAATCTTGAACTGCTTTTTATAAAATTCTACATTGAATGACAAAAGGTACCCACATTAAGAGCATCTTCTGTGGTGTGGATTTTCCTCCCAGTTAAAAGCCTGTTTAAAAAAACGCAGATGTATTTATCATCTGTCTCTTTTACAAACATTTATTTGTGCATTTCTCCTAGACTGTATCTCTGACCATGCCACACCAGTCGCTTTCTTTCTCCACCTTTGTATTCATTAAAAGGCCACTCACTCTGCTTCAAACTGGTTGGGGGTAAGAATGTCGGCCAAAGGCACTACTTTGTCCCGGTAGACTGGCAGAAGTTCCTCTGGGACATACTGGAAAAGGCACCAATTTAAAGGTTTGTTATGACTTTTTTTTAAGGATATCGTCTCACTTCTGCTGAGTCGAAACACATATTGAACGGATGGAAAAACAACAACAACAACAAAAAAATCTATGTTTTTGACAAGGGGAAAACTCATCAGGCTCAATTAGCTGCTTGCACCAAAAATGGGAGGGGAGTGGGTGCCAGCTCACTTTGTCTGCATAGACATCGTCAAACCTTGCTCAATATTTGCAAGATACCATTTTTATCCTTTTTTTGGATTATGGGGTAGGCAAGAATAAATAAAAACCATAACGGCGTATTAATACAATACATTAAAATGCTCACCATTGCACCATGGTCTCCCATTACAGGGTCACAAACTGTCACAAAAAAAAAACAAATCAAAAAAAAAAGGAGGAGTTAACTACTTGGAAGATTTGGCTGTTCAATTTTGTATTGAATCAACCAGTATTGCACTCACCATATACTAAACTGGGATTGGCCTTTTTGAGCTCTTTAACAATCTCAACAACAGTCATCAGGAAGGACGTGTCCCTGCTGTACCCTAGGTAAAGGAAAATGGAAACAAAACATGTGATTTAAGAGGTATGCAAATGCAAACGAGACTCGGTCTTGCAAAAGTTATATTTCAGAGCTTTAGCCGCACAATAACTGTGCGAACAATATCAACATTCCTTTAGAACAGGGATGGGCAAACGCTTTTGATAAGGGGCCACATGAGAAACTGGAGCGCTTGCCGAGAGCGTTAACCTCAACTTTGTCTCTAATATTTTAACTACAGAGTACAAATAAAAAGCATATTGTCACGTTTCAATAAAGTGCTGTGTGGAAATATTTACACACTTTAAAAATGATGTTAATTTTGTGCAGCAACTCATCTGGGAAGAATGTTAGCATATTCTTGACCGTGACATATCATGATATAGTGATGATTTTTACTACACTCAAACAGGACTGTTGTACTGGACTCGACACTTTTTTTTTGGTTTCTCTGACTCCTTGGCATGTGACTTGGACTGAGCCATTGGACTTGCAAAAGCTTCTTCGCCACTCAACCGAGTCCAGCGATATTTTCATTCCTGATTATTAACGAAACTTGAAATAATTTTTTTCAGCTTATCAAAATAGCCACCTGATTGGTTAACCTGAACGCGAGCGCCAAAGCATGTAGTCTTTTTCTTTCAGTCATGCCAGCCAACATCGAGGTTAGAAAATTTGTTCTCTCCAACCATCGAGAATTGGCCACCTCTTAAAAAATACTAACAAACATGAAGCAATTTCTGACACATCTGGAACCACATTGAACTTTGATTAACACTTGCAGAGGCACCACAAAAAGAGGTCAATGTTTTGGGTCGTTTGCCCACGTGCACAGGTTCATAAAGTAAAGGGTTCTGTGCCATCTAAGAAGAGTGCTGAGCAGAATAAAATTTGTCATACTGTTTGGTCGTGAAATTTGTATTTTTCTGTCTTAAAGTTTACTCTTGATCTCATGTGGACTTGGAACTTGTGGACTCTGACCTCACTTGGACTTGGACCTTTGTGACGCAAGCTTGACTTGGACTCGATAAAGGTGGACCTGACTACAGCCCTGCACCCAATACGTAGTGTATATGAACTTGTCGATTTACGTACAGTATTCTGAGGACAAATAGTTTTGGCCTTTTTTCCAACACTGTGCAGGATATAAGAATGTTACAAACATTAGGACGACTGTTGTCATTTTTTGCTTGTTTATTTTTTTGGAAAAATAGTTGCTAGAGGGATTGAAAAAAACCCCCATTAATGTTGCAAAGACTTCACAAAAGTGGCAACACAGCAGACATAAATCGTAGCTAGCTACCTCACTTTTACTAGCGTCCACACCTACAATAAAAGCACAACTGTCAAAATAAAAGCATAATGTATTTTCTGTTTTTGTTTGACTTTATAGTCACCATGAGTGCCAGTCAAAGATTGACCCCCGGGCCATACTGTGTCCACATCTCCCTTAGACTCACCTGTAAGGATGTAGTCATAGTAGTTCACCTTATTGAGCTTGATGCCCTCATAGAGCACATTGAGCTCATCAGCTTTCAGTACTTGACCCTTCCAGTGAGCATAGCCTAGAACATGAGACAAAACTTTGATTATTGGTGTTTTTCAAGAACGCCATACAAAAATAAATAAACTGTGGTAATATCGGAGGGGAGATATTTGCAGAAACAGGGTGTGATTCTTCCCTTTTCTGTCTGATCATTGACTCACTGTGATGCAATCTCCCTCTTAAACAGGGCCTCAACACTGAGTGGAGACGATGTCTTTATACGGCTGCCAGTTTCCCCCTTTTTTGCGCCCCATTCACCATGAACCCACAATAAACTCCCACAGCTGTTCGGACTGCAAATGAAAAGACTCACAAAAACATGGGCCTTTCGCTGACCCCAGAGCTGGCCAGCACAGCAGCGAGCACCTCCTGCAGTGAGATCGCTTTTACAGGGAAAACACTCTCAGACCTGCACTGGGAGGTTATAAACGAGGACATTTTCTTGTACAGGTCAAATTACAGGAGTGTGATTTCGCCCGCATGAACCAGTTTTGGCTGGAAAAGGAATATATAGATATCAGATATATTAATCTAAAAGGCTGCTGTGCAAACATCACCAATCATGTGTGAATTCAAATTCTTTCTATGCTTTGGTGTATAAAAGCCAGTTCTAATTATAATTATCTCTTGAGCAACCTTGGGACCCTGATTTACTCTCATTAGAGTTGCAGGTGAATTCAAGGCTATCCAAGCTGAATGTTGATTAAGATATCCTTTATTTGTCCCACACTGGGGAAGTTACAGTCTACAGCAGCAAGATTGTGGGTAGAAAGAAGAAAGAAGAAGAAAAAAAACCACTGTTCAATTAAGTGCAATATAAATACAAATATGAAGGGCAGACTACATCCTAATCGTAGGAGGACATGAAGACACGCTCACATTCACACCTAATGACAATTTAGTCTTCAGTGAACCTAACATGCGTGTTTTTGAGTTGCAGGAAGAAGCCGGAATACCTGGAGAAATCTCAAGCAAGCGCTGCAAGAACAGACAAACTGCACTCAGGAAGACCAGTGCCAAGATTCGAACCCCAAATCTTAGAACTGTAAAGCAGCTGTGACGAACCACTGGCCTCACCATGCTGCCCTCCTCCCCACTGCATCTTAGCGGTATTTATAGTATCACTTTTGTGTCAGTTGAAATGAAACCATCCTCGCAAAAGAAAACAAATCAATTATTTTAATTTAAAAAAGAAGGAGAGCTTTTTATTCCCTCCAGGCTGCCCTTATAGCTGTTAAACACGAATAGAATGTATCTGCTAGTGTTTCCTTCCTTCGAAAAGAGGTTTGGACCTTCTGTGCAAAAGAATCCAGGGACACCATATAAATGACACTGTTGTCCTTGTTACAAGCCAGTGGACCATAAAAACTGAAAGAACTCCTTCTTAGCCGCGGATTATTAACGGCTCGTAGAGTAGTGCATCATGGGTTCAAGTATATTATACTGTTAAGTGGAAAACCTCACATAACCAAGTACTAAAAGCCTGATTTACCATATTGGAGCACTGCATCTTATAATGGGTGCGAGACAATGATCATCTGTGTTGAACATCTACTCAAACTGACCAGTGGTCAACACTATCATTTATTTATTTATTTTCGTTTTCAAGGGAGGCAAAGTACAAAAGCCAGTAACTATGTATGCACTACATACGAGTTTTATCTATACACCAAAGTCACCAGGTTAAAATGTTACATTGGACATTGGTCAACCATTTTCTTGGACACTTGAGGGAGAAAAGGTGCTGAAAGCAAACTTTACACAGTCATTCAGAACATGTTTTGAAACCTAAACCACAAACAAAAGTATGGCAAAATGTGAAAAAGAAAATAATTGCACACCAAATTCCCTCAAGTGAGACCTCTGTAAAAGCATGAGACAACCTGTGTGATTGGAGAACTGCACAGAATTGATGGAGTCCACTTCAAAGCCCAGAACCTGAGAAAAGTTTAACAAAAAGAAAGAGAAAAAGAGAGAGAAGGATTTAGTTGACCTTTCTTTGTCCTAATACTAAACTATATAAAGCAACAACAAAATTTATTGTGCAGACTCGCCCTCATATTGGATAGGATTAAATTACATGGGGCCATTATACCCTAGTACGAACCCACTAAACTGGCGTTGCGTGGCTTCGTAGTAAAAGAGTGTGGATACTGTACTACACTCGCCTGCCTACAGTCCTGACCTGTTGGCATTGAAATTGTGTGGTGCATGATGGAGCGTGAAATGTGACAACGGAGACCATGGACTGTTTAACATCAAGCAAAGCTTCAACTATTAGTGTCCTCAGTTCCCAAATGTTTATCGAATGTTGTTAAAGTGATGTAACACAGTGGTAAGCATGATCCTGTCACAGCTTTTTTGGAACATGTTGACGCCATAAATTTGTAAAATTATTTTCTAAAAAGAATAACGTGTATCAATTTGAACATTAAAAAGCTTGTCTTTGTAGAATATGTAATTGCATATAGGTTGAAAGTGATTTGAAAATCATTGTATTCTGCTTTTATTTATGTTTAAAACAACGTCCCAACTTCATTGGAAGTGGGTTTGAAGTACAGCATACTGACTTGGTATATCTACATGTATAAAACATTTTAAAGAGGATTGAGATCGAATAAAATCATTACGAATACGTTCTAATCGACTATTTGGAGTGAAAAAAATTCTAACCGTCCACACGCAGAGCAAGTGTTACAACTACTCACGGCGTTTAGTCACATCAAACACATCTCGTCTCTGCAAGCGAACCATTTCTAGTTTTCATTCATTGATAATGTTAATATATTTTATCTTGTATCAACGTAAGACAGGAACACGACATGGCACATATTACAAAACGATAATGCAATAGGTATACTATCAAGGAATTTTAGCGACACAGCAACAAACATTAAGCAAGAAACGATATATACCTGCAGAGGGAATGTTGCGGACTTATTTCCAACATATCCTCGGACAACATGACTCTGAATGGACAACACGCGACATTCCATCGCCGCCATGAGCCAAATTGGGATTAAAAACTCGAAACGCAATCAGACAATAAAACAAGTCCAAGTGCAACATTAAAACTCCGCACAGCTCTGGACGCGCTGAAAGTTAGCATGGAGTCTGTCCTGTAGTCAGCTGGGAAGGGCAACGAACATAACCACCCCCACCGATCTTTGCTTATTCAACTCATAGGCTATCTCCCAACTTGCTTTCTCTTGGGTACGTTAGACGTCATCTCTAGGAGGACCGAGGAGCGAATTACAGTCCTTTCTCGAGTTGCAATTCTACTTCCGCACACACTAAAGTACCCGGATATGGCAGCCCAGAGTCTTGTTCCAGCTCATGTGGTACGGCACTTCCAACAAGACAAATTAAACCATGAGGTCATTACTACTGTCATATGTTAGTACATGACTGATTACTGTATACTAATTGAAAGGTCAACCAACGAGAGGTTTAAAACGTCATCATTCTTACATGTACAGTACTAGTAAAATGAAATGTCATTTTACATACAAGTCAAAACAACCTTTAGCCTCCCGTCTCTCACTTTAACTGGCCTTTAACCGTGTTTCCACAATCTGAGAAAACCCGTGTCTTTTATGCGTGTGACCAGCAGATGGCGGCTCTAGACTTTTTCACGTGATTGACCGGAATTGTTTTATTCAATGTTCAAAGAGACGCACGTAATTCTCCAATTAGTATGTCCATACATACATACAGTACATATCCTTAATGGATTTAAAACTGGAAATGGACTTGACCAGTCTAACATCTTTATCTCATACATACACGAATTATAAAATATATTACAGCAACTGTTATGAAAGTAAGAAGAACCATTCAGCATTTTGAAGTGCTTTCATGTGATTATTAACCATTCCAGAAGAGGAATGAGGAATTTCAAACTTAAGTGAATTACACCCAAATTTGAGCCAACATGCAAGGCTTCCAGGAGAACTTATTGACGTTTTTGAGTCTGTTCTGTTTGGTCTTCGTAGTCTTCCATTGTACATCCATCTCATTCCTATGTTTGTTCCATGTCTATTTTGTTTTTTCTATGTTAACCTTTTGTTGACATCGGCCTTAGTTATAGCCACATGAAAAAGGATTCAAACAAAAATTGCCGTCTTATAATTTATTCATAAAATCCTGATCAGAAAAAATGGGCCTCTTAAAGGCCAATGCATGTGTATCTAATAATAAGAAAAATATATTTCATTTATTATTTTATGAGTATTCTCTTATTTTGTGTACAACTCTTTGTTCCTGCTGTGGTTTTTAAAGTGTTCTAGAAATAAAGATGAATTTATGCGGAATTGTTAATCTCTCGTCACTCGCTCTCTAATTGCCGGATCCTACATCAAGGGCAAGAGATAAAGGTTTTAGACTGGTCAAATCAATTTCCAGTTTTACATTCATAAAGGATACAATTTACCATCTTAATATGAATAAGTGACGAGAAATAAAAGTTTAAATATTGATCTATTGTCTAATATTCATTTTTTGATGTTAAACCCAAATGATTTCTCTTAACAATTATCAACAATGACTTAGCAAGGCAGTAAACACTTCAATATAAATTGTCAAATGTTTACTTCTGCAACAATTTAAAAAAAAAAAAAAATATATATATATATATATATATATATATATATATATATATATATATATATATATATATATATATATATATATATATAAAACAAGAAATCACAATTTCTTTAGTACATTATTGTTTTGGGGAGCTATTTGGATTAATGGGAGATCATCATCCATCCATTATCTTAATCCTCATTAGGTGTGTTGGAGCCTAACCCATCTGACTTCGGGCAGTAGGCAGGGTACACCTTGAACTAGTTGCCAGCCAATCACAGGTCACACACAAAGGCAAACAAACATTCACACTCACCATCACATCTATATAGACAATTTAGAGCACAGATGTCAAATTCAAGGTATGGGGGCCAGATATGGCCCGCCAAATCATTTCATATGGTCTGTGAAAGCAAATTAAACTTTCTAAAATCTTGCAAAATTTCAAATTCTCATATGTAATAAATAACAGACATCGTAAGCATTTTTTTTGTTAAGAAACCCTGCATTATGGTCACTTAAACAATAGATGAATAAACCATTATCCTTGACTTCGTTTCATGGTTTGACAGTCATAACACTACTCCAAGGGAAACAGTGATGACACTGGATCCCTTGCATGTTTTTTTTGGATGTTGGAGGAAACTGGAGCATCCTGAGAAAACCCACGCAAGGATGGGGAGAACATGCAAATTCAACATCGGAAGGCCAGGGCCAATTCAGGGCCAGAATTGAACCTACAACCCCTGCGCTGTCAGACAGACGTGCTAACCAGTCGGCCACTGTGCCACCGTCCAGCTAGTCCGATTTGGTTAATTTATTTATTGTTAATTCGGTAAAATATTTGTTTAGTACAATATAATCATACAATTTAAAAAAGGTTTGCCTATTTCTCCTGCACATCCCCTTTGACCTACGAATGACCTGACCTCGTGTCCCTTTTAAAAATTTGGCTCTTGAACAACAATTAAAGATTATAACGAACCATGCCAACCGTGGTGGTGATGTATGTGGTCATCACATGGCACAATGTGGGTGAAGTAAATAAATATTCCTCCGCGTAGTTTTGCGCGCATGTCCACTAACAGGAACTAGACCCGCCTTGCCTGGCTGCCTCCGGGTTTGTCACCTACGTCAGAAGGGGCGGAGCTATGTAAGCAGCGGTCCTGACACGTAAGAGACTCACGCAATTTTTCAAACGGAAGAAGTTTCTTTCCAAGAAGTTGGATGAAGAAACGCCTCAGAATTGATGCAGTTGACCTGTAGCGTCTCTACAACGTACACAAACCTGGAGGTTCCTTAACAACTCACCGGGACGCTCCGGGAGAGCAGCCGACGCGCCGACATGAGATTTCCAGCCCTTGTTTCTGCCCTGCGGTCGATGGGCCCGGTGATAATCGGCATTTCTTTAGGATTCACCTTGAGTTTACTCAGTGTAAACTGGACAGAAGAAGCGTGTTATGCGGACCAGGGTGCTCCTGTGGGCCGTGATGAACAGCCCAAAGGAGCCCGAAAACCCAATTCCATTTCAGTCGTCCACGACGCAGAGTTTGAAGCGGATTTCGAGCCACGAATATTGCCCTATAAACAAGTTGAGCCGAGTACCGCTAAGAAAGTTTTCAGGTGCGTATCGGGATTGCAATATTTATATTGTACAGTAGCACACAAGTCTGTTTTACTACTACACTATGAACTAAGTTATAAACACTTACTACTACACTATTCACTAAGTTATAAATACACTCACGGCCACTTTAGGGAGATAACAGTACGTAAGATAAATATGGCTGTACAAACTTTTGTGCAAGTATTTTTAGTCTCTTTATGTTTATATCTGTATTTTGAACAAATCTTCTGTTTTCATTGTTTTCCTGCAGTTTAAACGGTATACACTTACATTTACTGCATACTTTATCTTTACATGAGTAAGCTTTACACGATCAGGATTTTGGAGCCCATCACCGATCAGCTAGTTGAAGAAAATCGATAACCGATCACCAATCCGATTAGAAAATGGACCAATTTATTCAATCTTTTTAACCAACATTTTTTTTCTTTTTTAACAGTACTGTTGGCTTTTTGTAGGCGATTGGAATCGTCCCGGACCACCAATAGCTAAAATTCGCTTATAATGAACTGCCATTGAAATGCATGGGGGTGGTTGGGGGGGGGCATAATAATAATAATAACAATTGAACCTTAAATATCCTCCTCAAAATACTGATTAACATTCATTAATTGGGAAAATAGAGGGGTGACAGATACCACCCCCCCATATTGTCAAAAAATGTCGAAAAAAATTCAACTGTACCTGATGAGAAACCTTGGATTATTAACAATGGCAGCACAGAGCGTCACCTGAGTCAATGAGTGTGTTTTCTGTAATGTCTTATTTTGAAGATCTGATCACTGACGTTGATTGATCACCATCCTATGACAGTACAACCGATCACTGCATAAAATGCAAATATTTGCTGATCCGATTCAGCCGATAAAATTCATGGAAAGTCAAGTTCAGTGATTCACAACCTTCTTATTCCAAATCCAAAAAAAAAAAAAAAAAGTCACAAAAAGTGGATGCATGTCAATTATATATAATACTTTCTGCCATCTTATAGAAGACTTGTTCTGTCTGACACTATAAATCACTGGCATAGATAGAAGAACATCCATCGATCCAACCTCTCCTGATTGCCAACCAATTGCAGGGCGTTTCAAAATTATATTATTTATAATTAACCAACCAAGTCAAGCCATTTGACAATAAAGTTTATCCAATCCAATCCAAAAAAGTCTTTAATAGAATTATTTTTACAACTCTTAAATGTATATGTTAAATTGTTCATTTTACTCATAGCATTTATTTATGTAATATCAAGTGATTCATAATTTAGTGAGATACATGTATAATATATGTTATAATTAACACGTTTTAGAGAAAAAAAACCCAAAATAAAATGCTCAATCAATGCAACAAATATTGCAGGCCTTATAAATGCCATGTAAATGCTGTGGGTCGGACTAAACCACGCGATGGGCCATTATTGGCCACATACTTTACCCACCCCAAATCAAATACTGTCCAGTCGATTTTGGTTGTCAGAACAATTGTTGTTTGTCCAATAGTACAGTGAAATTGCGGTTTGCACTTCTGCCTCATTGTTGAGACGTCCTGGGTTTGAATCTTGGCTTGGGTCCCTTTTTGTGGTGGTGACATGTTATCTGTGTGCATATTGAGTTCATTGGAGGCAGTAAATCAGTGGTTCTTAACCTTTTTTGGAGGGGCACAACCACATAAGTTTAATATGAGAATTCACAGAAACTTTTGGAATTGGAAAACCAGAATTTCTTTTTTTTTTTTGTTTCTTACTCAGTATAGTTATATAATAATACACAAAATGAATCATGTATCTATTGCACACAAAACAATGTGTTCAAAGAAAAACAAAACATGAAAAGCACGGGGAAAAAAATGAAAGCATAACTCACAGAACTAAACCGCAAATCACTGTATTGTTTGGTTTGACAATGTGTGTGCCTGCTGTGAATGTCCTTTTTTTGTCAGGGTTCGTTCAAGGACGCAAAGACGTTTGCCAACAGTTTTAATGCTCGCAAAGAGTTTTTGTTGCGGTGAAATTCTGAACATATTAAAAGTTTCCTCGCGTCAAGAAAAGATGTTTGCAACTGTTAAAGCTGTTGGCACATCTGGCGAAGGTCTTCATGACCTTGAAGGAACCATTACGAAAAAAATAAACATTCAGCCGTGAGCAAACACTCGCTACGGGCTTTAAATACGTTCAGGTATGCTCCGCTTCACCTTTCACCTTCACCATAGCATTTTTGCCAAAGAAAAGTCTGTTCCTTTTCTTCGTTCTTACATCTACCATCCTCGTAAAGAATTACAAAGGATACATTGTCTATCCCGCCCCTCGCCCAAAGACAGCTGCAGTGGGTCCGGCTCATTCGCAACCCGATTGAAGACAGTTCCAATCGACAACATGGTTGGATAATTTATTGCCAATTTAATTGAGTTTCTATTTTCTCATATCTGCCTTTCATTTTCCAAAAAACAAAGTATCCAAGTTACTTCATCATCCCATAAACACAGTGTCTTATAAATAAAAATTTTAAATCTGCACCACTACCCGCCTACATTACTAACGTTTAGTTCCTACACAACAGTCACCCGTTCCAGTGAGGAAACTCTTAAAGTACATGCGGTACTCATGCTGCGCTGACATATTCAAATATGTCCACATTTTCCTGGACTCAGTCCTTGTTTAAATATTAGTCCTCACTCCCCAAGCGACTTAAATATTGAACCCATAAGTTTTAATTTAAGAAAAAGAAATTGCCTTCTAACAGAGGTGAGTTTTGTTGAGTTGTGGTACAGTAAAGTTTCCTTTGTCAAAAGAGTTTTTACTTTCGAAGCATCAGGACTGTTGTTGTGACTTTCCACTTGTCCCATCAGGTAAAAATAGATTTGTCTCTGAATGTAATTATGTTTCAGCTTAATCATCTTTAATCACAGGTTTCAAAATAAACGTGCTACTTTAGCAGATGTTGCAATTGGTTGTTCTTTTGAAAAGTCATGTCACTTGAGACAACCAAAAGCAGCTTGGATCATGGATTGGATGGTACCGTAAGACCTTAGACGTAATAGTTGAAAGCTGAAGCCCAGTTAAAAAAAATTATTTTGCATTATGTTCTGAAGTAAGTGCCCCCAACAAGACTAAACACACTATTATGATTAATATTTTGCTGGTGGAATAAGAATTAAGAAGATTAATTAATCAGGTTTCAGCAGCAAGGCATATGTAGGAATAGTGGTTATGGTTTCATGATTGTCCATGTCTCATGTTGTTTGATATAACCGCATTTTATTTGATGTAACTGTTCTGTGATGTGCTTTGGTTCAGCTGTAGCTGTTGTGAAAGATGCATTGTATGTATTTTAACCTCAGGGAAGCAGCCATTTTGGCATCATACTGCCCTCTGCTGTTGACTCAAATTGACATCAAAGTGCCTTTGGGCGAAACGTTGCGAACATCCCGCGGCCCAATCCAGAAAACAGATGAGCTGTGATATTTGAACTTGTTGTTTTGTTGTCTTTTCCAGGGCCAAATATATCAGTACAGAATTGGGGATTCGCGAGCGTCTATTTGTTGGAGTCCTGACGTCCAAAAACACCATTAACACATTGGGCGTGGCCGTCAATCGCACCATCAGCCATCATCTAGACTCTGTCGTCTTCTTCACTGGCACGCACAACCGCAAACCCCCCCACGGCATGTTTGTCGTCTCACACGGAGACGAGAGACTGATCTGGAACATGTTTCAGACGATGAAGTACATTTTCGAGCACTATATCAACGAGTATGACTGGTTTTACTTCGTCCAAGATGACGTCTACACAGAAGCTGACAGGATCAAAGATCTTGTGGATCACCTGAGTATGAATCAAGAAGTTTACATGGGCTGTCCAGAGGAGTTCATCGGCGGGGGG